>JAHZNF010003150.1:2679-19529 GCA_027744215.1 Troglopedetes dispersus | reverse complement strand
ATCACTCACATCCTCCTCATCTCCTTCCTTTTTTTCAGCGCAGCAGCTCCAAATGCTGCTCCGTATGTTCCTTATCTTTTTTTTTGGAAAAGAGGAAAAAGTATGTTTAAAAAAATCTCAGTGGTACATACATTCTCTTTATATTTTTCTTCTTGCTCCAAAAAAAAATAAATATTGGAAGGCATAATCGGAGAAAAAAAATTTGTTGAGCAGAGAAACGTAGCAGGATTACCCAATGCACAACAACATTAGTTGTTGTGGGTAAGGTTAGACACAACTTCCGGTAATCAAGGGATGGATTCTCGAGAAAAATATGAAACCAGCTTCTGCGGAAAAAAATCAGAGGAGCTGAAAGACAAGGGAGCATAGACACACCAGGAAACGGATCGAATTACCTGACAACACAATAACTGAAAGGAAATCTAAGTGGATCTTCTCATATAATGTATATCCTTGTCTCCAGATAAGGTGGAATTTGATGCTAACACAGGAGTACCTACACATCCGACGTACTCGCGAACCGGATAAGAGTTGTTGTAGTGTCTTCACAAAATAATGTAGCAACAAAAAATGGAGCTTTTTGTTTCGACGTAAATACAACATGTATTTTTTTTCCTCTACTAATCCCCCGCAATCCCGAAAATAATAATGAACACATTATTATTTTGGTGAAGAAGAGAAAAAAGATGATGAGTATTTTCGTCTTCATCTTTTCTTTCCAATAATGCGCACCTTCTATATATTTTTATTCTTCTTTCTTCCTTGTCATTTACGAAACATAAATGATAAGCACAACAAAAATTATAGACACAGACACATATGTATTTCTTTTAGCAAAGGAAATATATATGAAACATGGAGCAATTGTAGTGAATATCCTTTTTCCTCAATCTGCTTTCTTGCCTCCCAAAAAATAAAATTTTGGGGGATGCAGAGAAAAGGAAAAAAAATCTGAGGAAAGAGCGGATATCGTTCCCTCATGGATACTCTCTTGCTTCTCTCTTCTTCGGTGAAAAAAAATACTACCCAGATTTCTTTTTCTTCCTTTTTCTTGGCTCTTTTTTACATCGATACAAGTTTTTTTTATTCTTCTTCGGGTTTTATAATAATGTTCCACAGGCAGAGTAGATATTTTCTCTTTTTTTGAAGTCACTTCCGCCTCCCCAAGAAAAACTAATGGGGAAGCAGATGCGGAAGAAAATAATGTGAAAAGTGGTGGTACATAAATGATAAGCACAACAAAAATTATAGACACAGACACATATGTATTTCTTTTAGCAAAGGAAATATATATGAAACATGGAGCAATTGTAGTGAATACCCTTTTTCCTCAATCTGCTTTCCTGCCTCCCAAAAATAAAATTTTGGGGGATGCAGAGAAAAGGAAAAAAATCTGAGGAAAGAGCGGATATCGTTCCCTCATGGATACTCTCTTGCTTCTCTCTTCTTCGGTGAAAAAAAAATACTACCCAGATTTCTTTTTCTTCCTTTTTCTTGGCTCTTTTTTTACATCGATACAAGTTTTTTTTTATTCTTCTTCGGGTTTTATAATAATGTTCCACAGGCAGAGTAGATATTTTCTCTTTTTTGAAGTCACTTCCGCCTCCCCAAGAAAAACTAATGGGGAAGCAGATGCGGAAGAAAATAATGTGAAAAGTGGTGGTATATCCGCCTGGCTCAATTATTTTACCCGGTGGTGCCGTCTATACTTGTCTCAAGAAATGTTTTACCAAGAAAAAAGGAAAATCCAAAAGCACCGCCATTAAAAAAAATATACACACACAGCATAAAAATATATTTATATACCTCGAGGAAATTCATTTTTTGACCACACACAAAAACTTTTCTTGTTTCTTAAATATGCTCCAAAAAAGTGTTTTATCACATAATACACTAAGCACAAGTTAGTAGTGCAGATAAGCTTAGAGAAAAAAAAATGATGCAGGTAAAAAAAAGGGAGGTAGGGAGAAAAGTACCGCAATCTTTTTTATCTTATCCAAAAAAAAAAGCCAGAGAAGACAGAGAGCTGACCACATAAATATGGTTACTGCTGCGTGTCTCACGTTCCACACAACTCTGCTGCATTGTACATTATAATGCTCATCGGAAGCAGATCATCATTATCACGATGATGATGGAGTAAGATGAGATGTGTGAGTATGTGTGAGACTGAGTGAGGTCGGGGTCGTTAACACTAAAAAAAAGAAGGAGCAAACTATCCAAAGCCTACTACTACTACTACTACTCTTATCTTGTTTCTTTTTTTTTTTGGGAAAATGTGCGCATAAAAAAAGGCTAATCCCTTTTCCCCTTCCATAATAACTTGTCAACCTGTACCTGCTCCGCTCCTTTTTTTATTTCAGGTGGTGCGCACAGCCTTAAAACAACAAATAAAAAAAATATTCTTTCTCGGAGGAAGATGATGGACTAGTGGTGTCCTAAAAAATGAGTAATTTAATGAGTCAATTTTCTGTGAAAAATAAAGGAGCAGGAGCTAGTCTTCATATTCCGGTGTGTGGTCAAAAAAAGGGATTATACACTCACTTTTATGTCTTCCCTATAAAAATAAAAAAAAGGTGACTATGTAGTAGCAGCACCACTTTTCCTCTCTTCCGAGTTGTTTGTTGTTGTAGTAGTTGAGAGAAAAAAAAATTATTATGTTTCATGGAGCCAACTTGGAAGCAGCACCATCACAGAAGGATTGTCGAACGAAAAAGACTCCAGAATGTCTGCTGGGACCAGGGAAAAAAAATTGTTTGACTTGACTGCCTCCACTTTTTCCCGAGAATCGCATGCTATTTGATGTGGCTGGTGCTGCTGTATAGTAGTGAGTATTCGTGGTGGTGGTGGTGGACGTGATGTATGGGGGATTTGATGGATAACCGTAAATTGGTTTGCATTAGAGAAGGGATCAAGCAACGGTTGTTGTGTCGCTCCAGAAAATAAAAAAAAAACACACACACACAATATTGTTGCTCGTTGGAGACGTACGTACGTACGTGGAAAGGAAGGAAAAGGATAGAAAAGTTGGATGGAGCAGGAGAGCAGAACACCTCCACAAAAAAAAAGAAAGGACTCACCTTTGAGTGAAACACGAAAAGGAAGCTCTGCTAATGCTCCTCAAAATGGTGATAATAATAGTGTGTTTTCGCTTTGGTGTGGAGCGACCATTCATCTCTTCCTCCTCGCAGACGTATACGTATATATGGACACATGTATGGTTTCGCAATTTTTTTTTCTCATTACGTATTCCGCCAGGCCGCCACATGAATTGAAGACATGCGATGCAGCAGTTTATACTAGCCACGTTTGTTGGTATGCTCCATTTGTGTAATAATAAAATGGGTGGTGGTGGAAGGAAAAAATCACCTCCATCTAGTACACACATGGAGGCATGCATTTTAAATGAGACGAGGGAAAAAATATATTAGTTGGGAGGAAGCTCGCAACAAAAAAAAATATAGATATAAAGTAAGCCGGATGGAGTGAAATAAAGCAAACGCGTAATCATGAATGAAGAGCTCCCCTTTTTTGGCTTCCTTCCGCCTCCATTAAATATGCTCAGTCTCTAAAACAATTATGCACACAATCATCCAATAATTTCGGAGAGCAGGAATCCAGGGCTTATTAATTACAGTCGTTTTCGCTTTCGAGGAAGGAAGCTCCATTCAGATTTTTAGCTTATCATTTTATGGTGCATGGTGAGAGCAAATACATATAATTTTAAAAAAAGAGAGAAAAATGAATAGGCTTATCCCTTGTTGAGGATGGTTATGTTTTGAGGACAAATCACGGACAAGGAATGAGAGAAAATGAGAGGCGTTCACAGAAACACAAATTATTCTTTCTTTTTTTTTGGAGGAGACAAAAAAATTATTTTGGTGGTGAAATAATGAAAAGTTGAGGAAAAAGCTTGAAGACAAAAAAATATAATTATCTTTTTTGGTGTGCGAATCGGAAAAAAAGAAGCCAAGATAAGGTGAGAACAAAATTAACAAGGAAAAATTGAACAAGCGGTAGTGGAGGTGGTGGTGGTGGTGATGAGGATGACGGCTCGTGGTAAACTCTCGGGTGATGGTGATGATAATGCTGGCTGCTGCTGCTCCAGATGAAAAGTGTACACACAGGTTTTATCTTTTTTTTGGAGAAAGGGAGATAAGGAGGAATATCGGATTCCTATATTTTTTTTGGCTTCCTATCGAAGTTTTTGGGTGGCTTCCTGTGTGCGATGATCAATATAAATATCTGTTTTTTTGGTGGTGGTGGTGGTGGCGGTGGTGGCAATTAAAAATAAAAAAGGGAGCTAAAAAGAGTATCTTTTTTGTCGGGTTGTCTGCACTAAATTCGCTCTTTCTTTTTTTTGTCACTTTTTCCCGAGTATAAAAAAATATTGGATGAAGTTGAGTTGAGTTGGTTGGAGTCTCGTGTTAAAAAATTTTTTTTTGTGGCAATAATCTATTTTTACATTGTCATAGAGGAGAGATGAGTGTCTCGACTGGAAAATATTTCATTGTTGCGCTGCTGCTGCTGCTGCTGCTTATCGCACTGGCATTAGAACATCTGCAAAAATATATAAAGAGGTAGACAGATAAGATATAGATGCTTGTTTTTTCGTACAAAAAAATATAAAAAATATCGATCCATTTCCTCAATCCGGATCATTGTAAACGAAGAGGATTATCTTTTTTTCTGCTCCGGAAGTACGAAGAGTCCATTCAAAATAAAAGAGTTCTTTTCTTTTTTTTTGGTTGGAGGTAGTGCGCCGCTCGCCCATTATTTTCCGAACCAGTGGAACAAAAAATGGAGAAAATGTTTTTTTTTCTTCTCTGCACCAGAAATACTTTTTTTTTCTTCAGAAAAAAAATGCGAAACTTCTTGGGTGGTCTCCTCCTCCGCCAAACTCATTGAATTTTGTGTGAGTGAGCAGATCCAAAGTCGACAAGAAAAAAAAAGTATAGGAATGAGAAAGAAATGGTAAAGTGAATGTAATCGACTTCTGGGAGATCTCTTCTTGAATTAGTGCTCAAGTACGAGACTTCTGTGCTCCGGTGAAATGCACTTACATCAACTTTTTTTTACACGTGCGCTTCCTTTCCTTTTTGATTGGATGGAAAAGGAAGGAAGACTACCAGCTTCGCACTTTTTTCTTGGCTAAACTTGTGTGTGCAAAAAAATGTATACAAAATGTACGGATGCTCCAAAAAATAATAATAATCTACCTACCTATGACTATTTGCTCACGTGTGGTGGTCAAAAAAAGAAGAAAAGGAAAAAGAAAGGGAGAGTAGTGGAGAGGCAAGAGCATGACAGGAATTATGATGACTACTCTATTATTCCGTTTTCTTGTGTTCACTCCAATAATATTGTTGCTTTCTATCTGTTTCGTGTTAAGAAAACAGAGAGAGAGCCAAAAAAATATGTGTGTCTGAGGAATTATGGAGTAGTAGTGTCAGTAATGGAACAGGAAGGGTTAGGATTTTCTCCTCAGGAAGGATTCTTTTTCATTGACTATTTATGGAGCAAGAAAAAAAAACAAAAAAAGGTGAACGCTCCAATATTTCTGATTGCCTTCATTCACAAGAAAAAGGGAAATCAGTCCAGGAGAAAAATATGTGTCTAAATGTGCAATTTATGGAGCATCAGGGTATGTCATTTGTTTTCATTGGAAGAGCAAACAAGATTTGAAATTAGCTCTAATTCTGAAACATGAATTGTAACAAAAAAAGAGAGAAGAGCTTCCGTTTCGTAAACAATTGCATTTTGGTAGGTTCCATTTTTTTTCTTCTTCTTCCATTTTCCCTGTGTCTCTCTTCTATGATGTTAGTGATAAGGAAGCAAGCCTATGTGTGTACTATTTTTGTTTTGTTGGAAAGACAGAAGAAAGGGAGGAAATTTGATCTTGTTTGCAAGATTGAATTTTACTTTCCACTTTCTTTCAATTGACTCTCTTTTGAAGAAGAAGGAAAGGAAAAAGACAGTATCTTCTCCGTTTCACCACCATACCAGTAGAGAGAAAGCGACAAAAGCATTGTGTGTGCTCCAAATAATATAATAAATTTTCCTTCTTGTATTCCGGCAGCACACGCTCCCGACCTTCATGCTTTTAGTCAATAAGACAGAATGTATTCACTGGGGCACGCTGCTGTTTTTCTGTACATACCACACGAGTGGAGTGTGTGTCCCACCACTAATCTCCATACTATGGACACACATGGCCTAAAATGGCTCAGAAAACAATGCTTCCTTTTTTTGTAGGGCAAACCCGGGCCAATTTGCCTAATAATATTTGCTTCACAAATAAATTAGATTCGTCAATAAAAAAAACGAACAGGGATATATATAAGTTATGGCTTTTTTTGGGCATAGTAGTGATGATGATAAGCATCGTCGGAACAAAAGAAGAAAGGGAAACCAAATACAGAATTATATTTTCCTGTAGTTCACCTTAGCTAGTTATCAAAATACATAAAATTGTGTCCACATATTCCACACTTACGATATCATTTATCATGTCTCCAAAAAATATTTTCTAAAAATATTCCAAGACCAGACCTTCTCAAAGCAATTCATGCTCATCCGAGTCAATTCAAAACAATATGTCAGGGACCAACCATTTCGCAATGTGTGCAACTTCAACTTGTGTCCATAAATACACATCTGAGCCGTGCTGCTCTCTCATATTAAGTCTCCTTTTCCATCAATTGAATAAACATGAAAAAACGCAACAAGACAAAAAAAAATTTTGTGGCACACAAGTTTCTCCTTTTTTCTCTTACTTTTTATTCCTTCTTCCCTTCATTGAATGATGAGCCATGAGCAGGGTCGTCGTAATGGAATCCGCAACTGGAATCCGAGTCGCACAAGTGTGGTGGTGCGCTGGTGGTGACGGTGGAAGAGAGCACACTCTCTTCTTCTCCACTACTGCTGCTGCTGCAATCGATACAATTCTTTCCCAGGTGGACCATCTTCTTCGTCGTCGTCTCTTTCACGGGAAAAAAGGAGAGAAAAAAAAAAAATATCTAGAAAAAAAATAAAAATTGGAGCGACACCGGATATCAAAAAATGGAGATAAGTGTTTTTTTTGGAAAAAAAAATCAGTTAAAGTATTTTTTTTCCTATAAAAAGGGTAATTTCGGGTTTCCTCTTTTTTTTATTTTTGCAACACACGTTCACTCAGCGAATCCAGTTCTTATCTTGGTGGTCGGGTGGTGGTGATGAGTACTACTACACTACCCATTTTTTTTTGCTCCAATTAATGGGGATGCTTTATAGTCAGAGTGGTGGCCGGAAATGGCCCCACATTAGAAGAACCTCTCAGTGGCACCATAATAATCACCCGGAGTAATGAGGTCGTTAACGAAAATAATAAATAAAATAATGCCACACCAAATTAGCACTTTCTCTGCACACAAGACGGTGAGGAAAAAATAATTCGATTACTGCGGTCTAATAAATTGGGTTATCCTCCTCCTCTTCGTTCCTCCGAACAAGGAAGAAAAAGCAGCAGCAGCACGTCAACAAAAAAACCAACTCAAATAATCCACGAATATACTTAATAATATTTCTGCACACACACACACTTCCTTTTTTTTGTTGCCAAAAAATAATAATTATTATTTATTATTATTTTGACTCGGCAAAAAAAGAGTTCGTTTTGTCTCCTTAAAAAGTTGAATGAATGGAATCCTCTTCCGGTGGTCCCTTATTCACACATATTTTTTTTTCGGGGCTTATCTGCAAAAGAATCAATCATGCAAGTTCACCGCGAAACAGTTTTTTATTACACGCATTCACACACGATTCAAAAAAAATTTTTTTTGCAAGCTCTCTCTCTTTCTCCACTAATTTTTCCCAAAAGGGGGTTATCTTCGGGTGACTTTAGTTTAGCCACTTTCTCCCATTTTTTTTTGTTTCCAGTTGCTGGAAAAAAAACGAGCGAGCGTGAGTAAATACGACAACTAAATTTAGTGCACACAGTGGAGTGAGTGGAGAGTGATGAATATGACGGTGCTGATGAGGATGATGGTGATACACAGTTTTTTTTTGAGATTTGTTGCAGAACTTCCTTTTTTTCCCAGATATCCAAAAAAACCGTACAAAAATTTTTTTATTCTTCTTCTGTTGTTGTGTCTATTGTGTTGCGTGTACCTCTCCCTCTCTCTCTCCTCTCACTTATCTTGTGTTATTATTATTACTACTATAGATATACATTTATTTTTCGCTAGTTTTGTGTGTGTGTGTGAGTGAGGAATCTGCGAGTGTGTGTGAGAGTGGCGGTGAGCTGCACAACTTTCTTTTGCAGAATGAACCACTCGGTAGGAAAGAACGGGGAAAAGTCAGGCCGACGGAGAAAGTGGAATGTATCGGGATGATGGTTCTCTCTCTCTTCTTCTTCTCAAGCTCCTGCTTCCCTTTTCATTATTTTTTTGTGTGTGGAGCTTGCTCCAGGAGTGTGTCTGTGTGTGTGCATAGTACACAGACGTACAAGAGTATTATAGTGTGAGAGTATGCCTTGGTGTGCTGCTCCACTCCACATCTTTCGTGGTAGTTGTAGTAGTAGTGCTCCATTATACAAATATAGGGGAAAAGATGGAATAATATGTATGCATTTTTTTGCCAGGTTGTCTTCCATGTAAAAAAAAGCTTATCAGGAGGAATGATGCTGCTGCCTCCACCACCACCACCGTTCCTGAGTGTGTTTACTTAATACATTACGGGAGAGAAAAATAAAATAAAATAGAGAAAAAGAAGTGGTTCGTAGTGGTGTGCTCCGCTCTCCATCCTGCTCCACGTACTTTACGTACTGTGTCCATAATATTCTATATGCGTGTATAAAGACTGAGCATATTATCTTTTCTTTTTTAAAAGAGAGAAAGAGAGAGACACACACACACACAATGTTTATCTAGTGTATCCATTATATGTATGTTTTTTAAGAAGAGAAAATAAGTGGAAAAGGAAAGGGAAAGTAAAAAAAAGAGAGTCGGACGACACTTTTCTCGGATCATTCCGTGATTCAGAAGTTCTCGCCGAAGAATCCCTGTGTATAGGAATCGATCTACTGGGCCAAGTATAAAGCTCCTCCCAGGCGGAACAGCGACTCTGCCCTACTGGGAAGCATGCTTCTGTTTCCACTTTCCTTTTCATTCTCTTTTCCCTTCACGTTGATAAGCACAGACACAGCATCCAAGCCAGTTCTTCTCAGTTTCCTGGAGAAAATACTGGAGATTTCTCTGGCAACACAAGTGTAGAAAAAGATGCTATACTGCCTCCGCTTGCTCCATTTTCTATAGGAGACTAGAATCATCAGCATCATGGTACATTGAGAAAGAAAAAAAGTGGTTATCATGTATGTGATGTACTTACTACCTCCAAAAAAATAATATTTTTCTTATATAGAAAATAAATGTTTGAAAGAGGAAAAAAAAGCAGCGAGCGAGCAAGGTACCAGGCGAGCACCACACCACTACCATCATCATCATCTTCACCACCATCATCTGCAAAAAAAAATCCTAGGCTAGACATACACACACATATATATGGCCACACACACGGTGAACAAGCCTGAGGAAAAATAGTGCTCAGGATGGAAAAAAGCGAAAAAAAAAAGATGAGAATTCTGCTGCTGCTGTGTGCTGGATCAACCACCACCACTTTCATCATCATCATCACTGGAGAGAGAGAAAAAAATGTTGTGGAAGGAGAGAGCAGCTCCTTCCGAGGAGAGAAAAGTGTGTCCACATATAAAAAAAATATATTATATACTTTATATGGACCCTGCTCCTTTTTTTTGCACGAAAATGTAACTCTCTACTACTATGCCGATGATGTACTTTCGAGTTGTATGTTGTGTGTGTGCAATTTTAAAAAAAATTGTGGAGAGCAAGCATAGATATGTATGTGGAATGGCTTATAGAGAATTTTTCCAAGTCTGGTTAACTTGTGTGCACCCATTATTATAATTTTTTTTAATATGAAAAATATAGAATATTTTTTTCTCAGTCTGCTGTGTTGTGTGACTCTTCCCGGGAAATGGTTCGTGTGCGGAGCAGAGTGTGGATTGTATGGTTGTGCTCACTTGAGCGCAATTTAAATGAGGAAAAAATATGTCTGCTTTCTGCTCCACCATTCTTTTCCCAGCAAAGAGAGAGAAGGCAACGCTCCTTCTGTACATTTATGCGCACAGTCTGAAAAAAAGAGGAAAAGCGGAGGAGAAAGAAAAAATAGAGTAAAATTTTTTTTACGGAGGTGAATTGAAAGAATAAATGTTGGATTTTGTGTGTGTGGTGAAATTATATATTTAGTCGCGATCTTCCTACGCGAAATTATTATCGGGGATGATGTCGAGTACTTGCTCCGGAAGCAGCTCGTGATGATGACAAGTGTGTCCAAAAAAATGCTATGTTTCGCTATCACCAGTTTTTTAAAAAATATTCATGGTCTATTATGAAATTCATGCACACACGTGCTTAAATGGACATGATTAATTTTGTTATGGTTATATTGTTTTCATTGAAAATGTACCAATAATAAAAGGTTCAGGTGCTCCAGAATAAAAACGATAAAACGTTTTGCCGCATGTGTGTGTTCATTTTTTGGAAAATCGGGTGTGCGCACCGGAAATACCGAAATTTTTTTTGGCTCTTCGGAAAAAGGAAATATTTTCTATTAGAGTTAATACCTTACCATATCATTTCTGGAGCCAGGATCATTATTTAATAATGGTTGTGTTTTTTTATGATGGAGGATTTCCGAGAAAGAATCTATCACATTTTTTCCTTAGTCATGATAAGCATTAGGTGGGATCTCGAATAACAAAAACATGATGTTTCACATTAACTCTCCATGATGGATGGCTAGCTTGAAGTTAACATGACACATTGTCAGAAAACTGCTCCGTATTGCTTCCTATTGGTCCGTGTATATCTTATTTTTTTTCTCCGAGAAAATAAAAAAAAAGATATTGAATAGAAATCTTCTTCTTTAACACGAGAAAACAAGAATAATAACCAGAAACAAGCCTGACTCATATTTATGGACACACAGTGGGAAGTGGCGCCATCTATCTGGAATTCCTGGAACCACCAAATAGATTTATGTTTTACCACGCGAGCCGGAGAAAAAAAAATGGAGAGAGCTCGAGACGACTGGAAACGTATTTTCCTTAGTCAGGATGCAGGATAAGCATTAGGTGGGATCTCGAATAACAAAAACATGATGTTTCACATTAACTCTCCATGATGGATGGCTAGCTTGAAGTTAACATGACACATTGTCAGAAAACTGCTCCGTATTGCTTCCTATTGGTCCGTGTATATCTTATTTTTTTTCTCCGAGAAAATAAAAAAAAAGATATTGAATAGAAATCTTCTTCTTTAACACGAGAAAACAAGAATAATAACCAGAAACAAGCCTGACTCATATTTATGGACACACAGTGGGAAGTGGCGCCATCTTGTGGTAATACCTGGAACTACCAAATAGATTTATTTCTTACCACGCGAGCCGGAGAAAAAAAAATGGAGAGAGCTCGAGACGACTGGAAACGTATGAAAGGAATTAGGGAGACTACGAGCAAGCAAGCAAGCAAGAAAGAAAAAAAATACTGTGTGTATAGATTTCACAAGATTATGTCTGATGACCTCCTACGCACTCATCCGCCTTGTATTTGCTTACGTGCTTCGGCTTCCTTCCTTCCTTTCCATCCAACTTTTCGAAGAAGCCTCTCTCTTTATTTTCTCTCTCTCTCAGAAAAACCACTTCAACTAACTCGCTGAGCAAATAATCAGAGAAAAAAGGAAAAAAAATAAATGGAGAGTATATGCTTCTCAGTCTTTGGGTTATCATCTTCTTCTTCTTCTTCTCTCTACACGATTTTTTTTATTTGCTACTACAGCATCTTTTTTTTCTTTTTCTTGTGTGCATCATTTGCATATTATTGTTTCTCTTGTTTTCATGTCTCATCCTTGTCTTTTTTTTCAAGTGGGCAGCCTGCTGTTTCACAAGCATAAAAAAAGAAAGAGTCTCCGCCGCAGTTGAGCAATCTGTGCACACGGCTCAATTGTTATCATCAGAAGTTGGCTTTTTATTACTCAAACGTGTTCGTGTGTATTATATATTTTTTTGAATCATTTTCCTTCTCCTACTTTTGTAATAAAAAATGTATCAATAAAAAATATTGGAAATTGGGTTAAGAAAAAAAATTTTGAGAGTGAAACATAATTTTGTTTTGAATGAAAAAGGATACGGTTTGTTTTTTTATATGTGAAGAGATAAAATTTATTGATCGCACCAATCAAAATGGTACATGATCCATTAAAGATAAGAAAGGAAGTTGATTTTGACAGGAAGCAGGTTGTTCTATATATTTTGCATGCTTTTTTTCCAAAAACACTTTTTGTGATCAATTTTCTTCTTTCAACTCAACTCCATTTTCCAAACTTTCTTGTTGTAGTAGCATAGAAGACGATACTATTATTGATAATAGCTCTGGTGATGCACTCATGCAAGGAAAAGGTGAGTGGGATATTTTATCTTGGATGTTTCCTCCTCTTCTCTTCTCCAAGAAAAAGGAATGAAACAACACTTTTCTGCAGAATAAAAAAAACGGAGCAGTCGATGAAAATGATACAAAAAGGCAAGTGTGGAAGAGAAGAGAACTGAAAACTGAAAGGCGGGCTTGTGTACACTTCAGCGTGACTCAACTTTTATTTTATAGATATGTACACATACATATTTTTTATATATATATGGACACAATGTGGATATTGTTTCTTCAAAAAAAATATTAAAAAGGAGAGAGAGATAAAAAAAGGAAGGAGAATGTGTGTTCGGAAAGAAAGAAAAGTCATTTTTCACCACCACTCTCTCCTCCACTCCTACATTTTTTTTCTCTCTGAAACAGGCACTTCCTCCTTTTTTTTGGAGAAAAGAAAATTTTGTTATTAGAAGGAAAGTTAACAAGAAGTAAGAGAAAATAAAGGAAAAAATGGCTTTGTACACCTTGCTCCATAATAGTCCAAAGTGTGTGCATGTGTCCAAAAAATGGGGATTGGAATAGTGTGTCCAAAAAATATATATCGAACCGACTTCCTTTGTTGTTTTTTTCTTTTTACTTAAACGAGAGAGACACACACACACACACATCTCTGATGAAACAGGGTAGGAAGAACAGTGAAGCAAGGAGAAAAAAATTCAGAAAAGTGAATGCTTATCCCACTTCATATATGTGTCTCTATTTTATTTTTTTATTCGAATAAATTTTTATTTGAGTGAGTTGTGCAGAATAAAAAAAATTATAAAAAAAGGTATAACAATTCTGTTTCCTGTTTTTTTTTACTTTATTCCGTTTTTTTAAAAAAGATATTTTTGCTCCAAAAAATATAAATCTAGTTTTTTTCCATTCTTATTACATTTTTTTTTCTTGGAGGATGATTCAACAAATATATTTTATTAATCGCTTTTTTTCTAGTTTTGCTTCACCGTTTTTCCTGGTTACTTTCTTTCATCCAATAAAAAATATTTTTTTCGTGGGTGAAAAGCCGTCTTTTGGAGACGACCTCCATCTATTTGTTCACGTGCTCCATTATTATTAAGTTTGTGTAGTGAAAGGCTCAGCTTTCATGAGAATATTAACCATTTAATATTCTTTAATAAAAAGGGAGTTGGCGGGATTAGCAAGTTATTTTTTTTTTTGTGGGAAAAAAAGAAGAAGGGAACGTGGTGGTGGATTCTTTTGAAAAGGTGAATAGCTTTGAACATGGTTATCAACTAATCCTGCTCTATAAAAAAAAGAGGCTATATAGTTGTGTTTTAGGTTAATTTTGCACACGTGAACGAAAAAATAATAGCAAGAAGGAAGGAAACAAAAGGTACCTTGACACGAAAAGAATCTTTTTTTATTTTCAGAAGAGGTAAATTTAATTAACCGTTATTCTTTTGCAAAGCTCCTTGCCACCAACTTCTCAGCTCCTGTGTGTGCATTTGTGTAACCTTCGGAAATGTGCTGAACAGCTTTATTTAATCTAATCGACTTTATATTTTTCCCGAAGAAAATGCTACTTATTTTCACGCAGAAAATTATTTTTTGCCTGGTGGGCATGCAATGTTTTGGACACACTTCAAGAAATGACCAGGAAAAGAGGAGCGTGTGTGTCAATAAATTCCGCCCCCACATGTTTGAACGAAAAAGATTCTCTTTTCAGCAGTTGCTTTGAATTAACATTATTCCCCATCTTATCCGGAAGGGAAAGCCGGATGACGCCAGTAATTACCCAAGTGTTTTCAACTTGTCTTACACAAAATTCGGGAATAATTCCCTTCCTGCATCCATTTTCCTTCTTTCAATGAATTCTCTTCAAAGTGATGTATGCTTTTTTTTGGAGGAAGGAAAGAAAATCTTGCTTTTTTTTGGTGGAGATCCACTTTAATTGAACTTATCCTTGGGAAAATGGTGGCGCGTTTGTGTGTGCACACCACCGTGTCAGATAATGATCGCACAAAGGGAGCCCTGAGAGTGGAGCAGAGTGCAATATTAAAGGAGAAAAAAAAAGTGTAAGCATTACAAATCACCACACACACTCGCACACAGAGAGATCGAAACGAAACCCCTTTTTTCCCAGAAAACAAGAATTTTGTGTTGTGCCAGCGAGTATTAAACTACTCTGTTCGTATTTCCCTTGAGCTACAACAACAACAACAACTAAAGAGAAAAAAAAGGAATGAGCTCCAAAAAAAAGAGCGAAAATAGTGGAGACATAATATTTATTATATAGCTCAGAGCTACATATATCTATGTATTTTTTTTAGGAAAAAAATAAATGTTTCGTGGTTGGTCACGGCATTTCCTTTCCCGTCCCATTTTCCTCTTCTCTCTTCTCCATTTCAAAAGTCTTTTTTTTTGGATGGAGACCGTGATCAACTTTTTAAAAGGAAAATGAAGACATTGTCGACGTCGCTGTATTTTTTAGAAAAAAATTATATATATGGCCACTTGATTTTTCTCTAATGATATTATATATTTTTGGAGCAAAACTGAGCCAGCCGTCTTCATTATCTCCATAATTCTGAATGACTACCCTTGACTCAGAATCCTGATATGTGTGTGTGGAGACCTATAAATGTATTTTTGGCTCTCAAAATATTGCAGACGAGAGGGACGCAATTTTACTTTAAATTATGAATTATGGAGGTATTAGCAAATGTTCATTTGGGAGAGGAATATTACAGCTTAATCTTGTTCTTCCCTTCTCACAACTCTCCCAACTGAAAATATTCCCAGGAAAGAGCTTTTTTTTTGTAGGAAAGATTTCCTTTTTTCGCAGGTAATCCTATAAGACTTATTGAGCAAGAGCGGACACGCCAAGCTAGGAAAATTGCTCCATATATGTAACACGAGTCCCGTCCTTCCGACACGCAACACTTTCTCCTGCTTTCCCTTTCCAGCTTCTTGGAAGAGCGACCTCTGGTGAAGGAGCAGGAAAGCGGGAGTGCTTTCACCAACTTTCTCCGATACACGAAGACCCAAACTTTCACCGGAAGAGAGCACAGAAGGTTCTCCAGTGAAAAATGGGGAAAGCATCTAAGCTTCCATTTACATCCCAGAGATCGCGATGATAACCTTCTTGCTCCTCACAATGTTCCTTCAGTCTTCAAAAAGTCCCAGGAAACCGCAGAGGTGGCTTATCAAGAAAAATCAGTTTTGAAAGGAAAAGATGCTTGGAATTATTAGACAAGCGAACGCAGGTGTTCTTATCTTCACTGTGGTTTTACTCAAGATTTTTTTATATGCACAGCTGTATTTTATGACACGAGCGTGAACCAGAAAGTTTCCCGTTTCTTTTTTTTCTAGAAAGGAATAATGCACACATGTATATTTTCTTTTTTTAAAGCTCTTTTTTGCTCATCCTTTCATCATTCATCATATCCATGTCTGGAAGAATAAAGTAAGAAGCACGCGCGTTGTGGCAAATGATGTATTGCATATTAAATGGAGGAATATTGTTTAAAAGGGAATTATGTTTCGTTCCGAACACCACAATAAATTTTTACGTTTTTAAGGAGCTGATCTCACGCACAAGATAAGTAAGAGGAATGTTGTTGAAACAGGAAAAAAAATCTGTGTGGCATTTTTTTCTTCTTTTTTTAAAGAGCACAACAGCACTCCAGGAATAAATGCACACATGCGGTGGTTTTTTTTAAAAGCACGTGCCACGATCATGATGATAAATGAGATCAAGGAAGAAGACCCACGAAACTCAGGAATAAATCACACACTTGAGAGACGTCCCTATTTTTTCATTGTGCGGTGGGTTTTTTTAAAAGCACGTGCCACGATCATGATGATAAATGAGATCAAGGAAGAAGACCCACGAAACTCAGGAATAAATCACACACTTGAGAGACGTCCCTATTTTTTCATTGGACCAATAATCCAATGTTCTGTTTTATTTTCTGGACACAAGGGGAAATGTGAAACAAAGCGGATTAAAAATGGTGCAATAAATTTGTTTTTTTTGTGATTAAAATTCTGAAAAAAATAATTATTTTGGGAGTTGAATGATTTGTCGAAGCCAGGATAACCCACCCCGACCAAATTATGAGATAACTTTTATGACGTTTGAACTGCGGCTCTCATTTCAGTTGTGTGTCCTTTTTTTATTTGTCCGCACAAGTTTTGGAGAAAAAAAAGGTTACTCAACTTGCTTCACGTGTTTTTTATGACGCTGGGCGCGTGTATTGTAAAGTAGTAGAATTGTGTGTGAGGACATTTTTTTCCCAGGAACAACTTTATTTATGGAGCTCGTTGAACATGATGACCATCGTAAAAATTAAGGTAGTAAACAACTCCC
>JAHZNF010003149.1:0-20935 GCA_027744215.1 Troglopedetes dispersus | reverse complement strand
TCATGACATAACATGCTAGAAGAGATAACTGTGACTTTCACTGAGCAGTACACACACATACAAGCTTTTCAAAAAACTAACATTCTACGCAATCGGCCGGTTCATCTTAAGAAAAAAAAATGAGTTGAGTTTTGCTTGAGGATGGGAACGTAAGGAGAATTAAATGTGGCCGTTCCTTGAATGTGCGTAGAATTTTTGATACGGAGCATCCTCTTTTCCTCATTACATTAGGTAAACTGTGGCTTTCCAATTTACCGAGCCAGAGCACATTAGGATTTTTCAAAAGTGGTATATAATTGTGGTTATACTTAACTAACTAGGTGCAGGTTGTCCCTAATATTTAATTAAAAGTAAACCCAATTTTTTATATCTAATTTTCTAGAAATGGAGACGTTTACCCAAGGTGCGCTTCTAATCAAATCACACCAAGCGATAAGATAAGAAAAAGGTTGGCTTGTCTTGGTTGAGAATTAAGTTCACTTTCCCGCGATAAAAAATTCACTTCCTTGTGTACCTTTGCTCGTCTCAGTTGACGAACTTTCCGGAGAAAATAAAACTTTCCCTTTTATTTCGTGTGAATTATTGTTCACTGTAATATTTTGGCAAATGGAAAGACAGATTTCCCAGTCGTTATACTTAACTTTTTTTCTTTTGGTTCAGGCTTTGGGAATACTTTTTTTTGCACGGAGGAAGGTTTATAACTGGAAGCGTGCATAACTTTTTTTTCGGGTGTAATATGTCACCCTGACTGCACACATTTCTTTCCCTTCCTGATTAGAAACATTTTTTTCCTTCTGTGCAAACAAACAAAACATACAAGTGAAGGTGCCACGGAAGAACTTACACAAAAAAGGGGAAAAAGTCAAGTGAAGTCAAGAAGACAGTAAAAATTATGGGGTAAACTTTTACACTTTTTTAATTTGACCGGGTCCAATTTTTGTATTAAAAAGTGGGTCCCCTTTCCCCCTTTTCTCACTTTTGTGTCCACACAAAAATAGTGTGAAAAGAGAGAGAGAGGGAAATAAACTTGCAAACAAGTTGTGTGTCCCCAAAAAACAGTTGCTGGGAGGCGTGTACGCTTGACGTCCACATGATAATGATAATAATAATGTGTGAAAGAAACTATTATACAAGTCATCGAGTAATGAGAAAATGTTTGTGTACTGCACTAAACAAAATGGCAACTTTTTTGTTAGGGAAAGCTCGACTTGTTAAATAATGTCACTCTGTAGATTTAAGTACATGAATGAACTTTTTAGTCAACCCATTTTATGCATTCTTCCAACACGCTTGGTCATGTTAAGTATGGCTGGTATTTGGTAATTGTAAAAATGGGGGTAGTCTACTGCAGTTGAAAATGAGAAAGGAACCAAATCAAAGGCAATCCATTCTAGTTGCGCTTTTTACTGCCAAAAACTTCCTTTTTACAAAATACGCAAAAGTTATCACCGAAATAACTGTCAGCAACATACTTTTGCATACAACTTCTGGACTACTCCATACTTGCGTCAACAAATTATCAATGAATTGAATTTCCTTGCGATCACTGTGCAAAATACCGAAGCACTTGTCAAAAATGCCCTTGGTTAAAATATGCCCAACGAGGAAAATTACTAATTAATTTCATACACAGTTGTGCTTGCTAGTTTGTAAAGATCAAGGCCTCCATAAATTATCCATTCCGAATTGACAAGGAACATCATTGAGAACAAGAGTATGTTAAGGTCTTGAATAATTTTCACTTTTTGGTTCACCCTTGAGCATTTTCTCAATATGTATTTGGAAGGGAAAAGTGAAACTTGCCAGTTATTAATGTGCTAGGGAAAAGGCACAACAACTTTGATTTTTTTTGGTTTACTGTTGAAAAACAAAACTCATTCATCTCTCGCTGCACTGCGATCAGCAACACCAATTACGTAACTTTTGTGAACTATGACTGCAGTTGGCATATTAGTACATAGTGCATAGGTATATAATGATAATCACGGAGGCCAACGATGCATAATAAGCACATGCATTTTTTAATACTTGTCAAGCTCGTGTGGCGTTAAGCAAAGGAAAAGGTTGATAATGATGATGATGATGGCAGCCTTGCCACTTTTTCATTTCCACAATTTTCTGCAGATTTTCCACTCCTGCTCTCTCTCAAGTCTGCATCAGAGTTTTTCACGAGTTTCCTGCGTTATTAATGAGCGTCATGGCACGACAGCTCGAGAGTGATTTAATTATAAACTTTACGCAAGAAGGAGACTCCAGCTTGGAACGCAACCGACAAAATGTCTTTTCACGAGTTTTCAGCTGGAAACTGACGCAGTCTTGGGTTATATATGGACACAAAAGGAAAAAGTGGAGAGTTGAGAATTTTTTCTTCTGCTCCAAAAAAGGAAGGAAAATGAATGGCCTGGTGGGCAGTAAACAAGACGATAATTACTAATTTTCTTGTGCAGAGCATGTGATTAAATTCCCAGAGAAAAGTATTTAACTTTTTACTTGTTCTCCTTTTTCTCCAAACGACCTAAAAAAATATATATAGGTGGTGACTGCAGATATTATGGTACAGTCGTGTCCATACCGCACACCCACGTACTTATATATGTACATACGTTTTCTTGTCCTTGATAAATCGATACTGCTGAAAGGAAAAAGGCCGGACAAAAAAAAAATTCCTTTATTATGGTGGACGATATCCATGTGCGAAATGTGCGGAGAAAATGGATAGTGTGCATTATTATAGATGAAAAGATGGAGTGAAGTGGGGTCGAGGTCATTCATTTCGCAAGTGTCGATGGCATTCATAACCTTGCAAAATGACAATGACTGCGGTCTTTATCCGCAGAGCGGTATAAAAGTGAGTGTCACACAAACTCCACTGTGATTCCCATTTCTTCCTTCTCATTTCTTAAAAACAATTCCGAGCTTTTCATTTAATAGTGAAAGAATTCATCTGTGTGTGTGAGAGAGAGGGAAATGTATTGTTATCGAGCGGTCCATTTTAAGAGAAAAAACCTGGGAAATTGGCCCACATAAAAATAAATCTTTATGACCTGGATCGCAAGTGTCGATGGCATTCATAACCTTGCAAAATGACAATGACTGCGGTCTTTATCCGCAGAGCGGTATAAAAGTGAGTGTCACACAAACTCCACTGTTAAAAAAACTGAGTGGATCTACTGCTTACAGTTATTGACATTGGCTAGAGATGTTCATCATAAAATGGATATTATATTGACCTTTTTCCCAATCTCAGAAGGGAAAATCAGTGTGCTGGCTAGACCATATCATATTTGAAACAGATGGAGTGAAATATTTAAAAGAAGCTCATTTAAGTTAACACAGGACTACTTCAAAACTTTCATCATTTTCTTCAACATATGTATTGTAACCTTGAACTGAGTGAAACATATTTTTGTTGAATTCTTCATTGATATCTGCCCCCGTATGTACCTAGAGTGACTTTACATTTTTTGACCCTCACAATCAAATCATAAGTGTTTGAAAGAAACCACAAGAAAACAGAAAAAATACTATTACATGACAATAATATAAGTATATATTGCATTGTACGTATATAAAATAGGTTTCAGTGGTTCAGCCAAAAACTGTAAAGTAGCGCTGCCATCATCGGATTATAACGTAATAGGGGAAAAGCTGCGGAAAACCAAGTATGACATTATGCAAACGGCCCACTACAAACCATTTCTTTCTCGGTGACTTCTTTTCTGTCGTCTCCCTTTTTAATGCTTATGTTATGCCAACGACCAAAAAATAACCAACTTTAACTGCTTCAAACACTATTTTTTGTGCTCTCGCCTGAAGAGATGTTCTGTTTCTTTCTTTTTGTGGAACAAAACGATGTACTTGGGTTCATGTATACTTTTTTATGAAAAACATTGTGCAAGAACTCCAAGTGGTTATTTTTAAGATCCAATGTTTCGGAGAGCAAGGAGCCCATTTCAAGTCAAAAAGTCAAAAGCGTATTCTCGCGGCGGAGTGATTCTGTCAGCTCATGTAGCCACAAGAAAAACTACAATGTCTACAAATTAAAAGGAACTGAAACCATATTATTTCCGTTCCTTGCTCGCCTCAAGACAACAATAAAAAATGTTGTTCTTTCTGACTTCCATTTTTATGCCTGTAATCTTGTCTTTATTAGATCGATACACATGGCCCTGCAAATATTACCACTGCAGAATTTTTTGGGTTCTTTTTTTCGCTAGATATATGAACTTCGTAGTATAGCTAGTATTTCTCTTTCTAAACATACATATATTTAATAGGATAAGCAAGCATTGCTTCAGCACAATGTTTTTCCCTTTCCAAAACGTCAGTCCGTGCATTCTCTGCCAAAGTAATAAAAATGAAACAAAAAATAATGATTTCGACAAAAAATCCATCTTTGAAGCCATTACAGCATGAAGTGACATGTTTCACGATTTGATATGTTAATAAAATTGAACGTTACTGCAAGCTTCATAAAAAATTGGGTTAAAATTTTTTTTAACGAGTTGAATTAATGTAATACTTGAGATATTCTTATCGCTAGTCATCATAACCCTGCAAATGAAAACCCTGACATGTTGAATTTTTTTAAGAAAGGCAAGGTCATAAAAACATTAAGCATTCTCTGCACCAGCAACATAATATTCCATCCAAATGTTGACGTCAACGTCTAGTGACAGTTGTTCATGGGATGTCTGTCTCAGTTATCCTATAATCACAAACTGACCTCGACACTTTCTGCGACAAATAAAAAAAAACTCCGCTACATCGATTATTTCTGGGAGCCTGGAACGCTTACCTAAAACTACGCTTATTAACGCACTTTCTCATTAATTAATTTTGGGAGTGAGAAAACTAACCTCTTTAACTGGTTCATCGTGTTTCAACATCAGCAAGTTTTCTTTCATATTTTCCTTTAATTACTTCGAGAAATGAATGCTTCACCTTTTTGAGTGGTGGTGAAGGACTAAACATGATTAACTTTTATACACCTGCTTATGCTATGCCAGTTCATTTATTTTGTTGCAAAATATTGTCTTTGAACCTCCACATAATATAGTTTAGGTTGCAACTTGCAAGGTCTATTCTCACTGGAGATAGCTACTTGAACGAGGAGCTTTTCATTTTGAGTTTTCGTTACGGAAAACTTAGCTAGTGCTTTGGTAAGAGACAGGAAAGAGAGAGAGAGAAGGGAATGCTTAATTAAGTCGGTGCTTTTTTTATATTTGTACTCTAAACTAATGAAAGATTTCCCTTTGAAATTCTTTATTTGCAGTTCCAATGTCAGAAGTTCACGCGGTTGAGAAGGGGACCGCCAATCTTCCCTGTGATATTTCCCTTCCTGAGCCACATAATCCTTCGGATGATGTCATCCTCGTGCTGTGGTACAGAGAAGACCTGGGACGTCCAATTTACAGGTAAAATTAAGGCTTTTTTTGCTCAAACATATTTTCCTTATGTTTTTTAGAAGCATTATACTATATAGTTTTATATCAAATCCAGCTTTAAAATGAGTTTTACAAAATTTATACCAAGAAATGATAACCTTAATATTCCACCGAAACTGAAACATCATTCAAATACTTCAATTTTATTTTATACTTCCGTGAAATGAAATTGAAACTTCTTTCCTGTGATATTTCCCTTCCTGAGCCACATAATCCTTCGGATGATGTCATCCTCGTGCTGTGGTACAGAGAAGACCTGGGACGTCCAATTTACAGGTAAAATTAAGGCTTTTTTGCTCAAACATATTTTCCTTATGTTTTTTTAGAAGCATTATATTATATAGTTTTATATCAAATCCAGCTTTAAAATGACTTTTACAAAATTTTTACCAAGAAATGATAACCTTAATATTCCACCGAAACTGAAACATCATTCAAATACTTCAATTTTATTTTATACTTCCGTGAAATGAAATTGAAACTTCTTTTTTTGTTTAAATTGAGCAATCAAGTGATCCTTATATTCTCCGCCATAGAAGAAAAATGATTCCATAAAATTGAAGAATCTTTGAATGACAAAGAGCCCGTAGCTTCTGTGTGCACAATGATAACACATTCGCAGTTCATTTTCTGGCGAGGGGAAATGAATCAGTGTTAGTTATAGATTCAAATGCATCTTCCCCATTTTACACGGTCCAAGATGGTGCCACGTGCAACGGAGTAGATTACCTTTCATGCAAACTTTAAAAAATATTCTTAACAGATAAAACCTCTTGAATTAATGAGCTCTAACTAGTAAAAAGGAAAAATAAAAGATAAGAGAAAAATTTCATGAGAGGAAGTCAAATGAGTTGGATAATGCATATATATATATCTTCACATATATTTTGGTTTGTGAATGGAAATGGGTAGCAGTGCATGTAAGCGAGTGAGTGACGGAGTGAATGGGTAGCTCATGTCATTAAGACAAAAAATAGAAAGCTACCCCAACCGAACCATGTAATTTGGTTTGTGCTCGCCTGCGTATCCCTAAAAATAGAAAGGGAAAGATACGTGCATTTCCTTCCTTTTTTAAAATCCTCTCTCCAAAAAAATTTCCTCTTTCACTTGAGACTTTTTTTTACGTTTTAGATTGATATGCCAAGAAAAAAAGTCTTCTTGAAGTAAAAAGAGTCAGAACTCATTTTTTAGTTTTTATTTCACTCGGCTACTTTATAATTTCCAGCTGCACTTTCTTATTGAAATTCTCGTTGCAGAAGCAGTTGTACCGAAAAAGTGTGCTGGTTTCTTTTTTTAAAGAACAGAAAAGGATAAAATCGTTGGCAATCTGCGTCTTTGGTTGCCTGCTTTAGTTTTTACGTTTTTCTAAATTTGAAAACTCATCTTCAGCTGGATTTTTACTGTGTTAAAAGAACGAGGAAAACATTTTATTCTGGAGATTCGTTTTTTTCAATCTTGTTGTACCCTGCTATTAAGTAGGTATATGTGCAATTAAAGAAATGCAGTGGCAGTTATCATAATATTAAAAGAGATGGATGGCACGATTAATGGAATATTATACATATAACACTCGATGCAATAAAAAAAGTCTTGAGACGGAGAAAATAAAAGTGAAAAAGTGTTTGGACTTGTATTCCACCAGCAAAAACTTTTCACGTTTTTTTTCTCTGCTCCTTTTGTGACTTGAAATGATTATTACGATGATAATGACGGAAGTTGATGGGATGCTAAATAAAAAGTATGATGATGGAACACTCGGGCATCTTTTCAGCGATGTGCCTAAATGCGTCGTTTCTAAAAATGGCACAAAAAAGCTAGCTGGGCATTAGAAGCACGGCTTGTACAAATATGGTAATTCGAAATTATTATGGTACATATATGCTAAAAAGAGTGAAAATTACATGCTGATGGTGTTAATTCAATTTAATTTCCTTTACACATTTAAAAAAGTGTTTTTTACTCTTACCGAATCTTTTGCAAAACTCATTCATTCTTCTAGAAAGCTGGGTAAAGGACAATTATTAGAGTCGCATAATAGTAGATGATAAACTGCACTTACCAGGATTCATATAACTTAAAATCATACTCAAATCTTATCATATTCTCATACTGTGAGGGATTCGCATTGTTCTGTTTGAATTTCAATGCATTATTCCCTTGTAAATTTTTAATATGCTTTGAGACTCCATAGTGAAGAAAATCTTGAGCATAAAGCTCTTAACAATGCTCACACATCAGGATCACACATGTCACGAGTATTATTTGTAATGTACGAACCAGTTTGAAAAGGTGATGTGAGGGGAATATCGTCAAATATAGTGATTTAATTCCGGTAAAACTCCTCTTTTTTCCCACCCTCCTTTCTATTTCATTCCATTAAAGTTTCCATGTACTACTTATCAAGGAGTATATAAACTCTATGATAACAGTGTGCATGTTTATTGCAACAGTTTTTTTTGTACCTCACGTGAAAAATTTCCCCCTTGTTCCCTGTCTTCTCTGCGTTATGTTATCTGATATCCCTCACCTCACTCCCTCTTCTCTGCTCATCGTATTCAGTGTTTGGGAACGAAGCAGTGAAGCGGAAAACCGGAGAAAGTTCCCTCGGATCATTAAAGATTCAAAAGAGGAAGAGCAAAAGACGAAACAGAGAAATAATATATTACTATTTTGCCCTTGCCTTTTTCTATTTTCTCTGGGTTCCACTCAACTCTCCCCATCAAATCATCTCTTTAAAGGATCACCACAGAAAAGAAGAATAATACATACAGCAATACAGCGGGTTGTTGAGAAAAAGGAAAAAAAACTAAAAATGCATGCAGTACTCTAATGCTCCTTGTACTTTTCGCAGATAACATTGCTACAATTTGTATGTTTAGCGCACTTATTCTTTCCTTTTCGCTCGTGTGCGCCCATTTTTTAACAATCTTGTTACCTTGCATTAAATAAAAGTGTGTTATCTTCTTCAAAAAAAATATTGTATAAGTTGAGCACATCTACTTTTGTGCCAAAAGAGGATTCCATGATTTTAACTTATGCAGCTTATTTACGGAACAAAACAGATACGTACACACACAAGTAACGTAAAACGTACACAGATTTTTTTTTGAGAAACTTATGCTATGCATTATTGCATTATGTATATTGTGTGTGCGAGCTACAAAGAAAGTAGAATATTTTTTATGTACATAAGCCACGAAAAAAAGTAAGAGGAAGTCTCTTTATTTCATTTAGTGTTTTGCCTCGTTACATCCTACTCACTTCCCTTCCGCTCCTATTTCACTTGGTTTACTTTCCCATTTTTTCTTCTTTGCTTACATTTCTCGTTAAACATTAGCCCCACAAGTTTAACCGGATCCGGTTACGTCCTTATACGCACTCACCTTCACATATTGTACCATATATACCCATTTTGATAACAAAATTAGGAGACCTTGCCTCAACAATGTAATACAAGGCTGTGATGAATGAAAACATCCTGAAAAAAATGAGTTCAGTTTTAAAAAAGCCGGGAGCTCAGGTTCCACCGAAGATTTTTCCTCCCATCTTTTCTACGATTGTTTGGACAAACAAAGCTACCACGCATTTTCTGTAAGGTCCCAACCTCCAAGAGGTATGTTTGTGTCAATAAAATGCTTCTCAGATGACAAACGAAACAAGGGAAAGAGCTGACAACGGACGTCATAATAATATTATACAACAAAAAGTTAAAAAGGTTACATTTTGTACCAAAGACTTTGAAATGGCACAAGGGAAATTTTAGAAATTCCTACTTTCATTTTACCTCTTCTTCATTCCTTTTTTCTGCAATATAGTAAATATACTTTCAACGTAGAGAAGAATGTATTTTTTGGAAGCAATTTTGTTTTCGCAAAAATGTGTTTGTGTGGGCACTGTAGTGTTGTTCAGCCGTGAAAAATTGTTATTTGCAGAAAATACGTTCAGTTTTTTTTTTGCAAACTGGTCCCCTGGTAAGCCGGAGTGTCCTTGTTCCACTATGACAATGAGGAAAATAAAGTTTTTCAATATTTTCATACAAGAGAAAGGTGATGAAAGCTCTGATGTAATTATGCAAATTGCATTGTAGCTCTTTTAACTTGTAAATAAGTAAAGAGCAGGAGAAACCTTTTCCGAGTTCTCTGAAAATTGTGCTATTTGGCTCAAGTCCTTTCCCTCCAGCTATTGTCTGCAGGCACAGGTATTTTTTATCATTTACACATGAATAGTTATTTGGTCGTAATTAATTCTAAGAAAAGGATGCACCATATATACATTTTATGCTGCAAGGAGTGGTGTCATTAAATCCTTATTCATAATTCATCAGGTACACACAAATGGTGCAAATTAGGATAACCTTTAGTCAATATTAAGCCTGGTCAATTCATCCGTGGTGAATGAATTGAAATGAAAAAGAATGACGGAACAAGCAACTGTTTTGTGTTCATTTCTCCGAATACAAGACCCATACCTACATATAAACATGCTTAATGAAAACATTTATTCGGTACGCTTTGCTAATAATATTTTATGATGCGCATTTAATGCTCACAATAACCATGCATTTATGTAACAAACAATTTCACATTTTGCTTGATAATTTGTAGCAAGAATTGTTACATTTCAGAGGTTCATGAGTCATCATTGCCTTCACTTTTTGAAATGAAGCACAATCGGAAAACAAAGTTGAAGTATGAAGAACATCGTACAAGTTACATATAGAGGTAGTCCTTAAATATCCCAACTTAATATATAGAAAAACGCCCCAATCAAAATACAAGTGAATGGACAAAAGGAGATCCCCAATGCGTGCTCAATTCCAAATGAAAATGAATCCCTGTTGTGATCCGTTATGCGCATTCATTCTCCACAGTTCTGGGTTTTCCTTTATGAAACACAATTTTCTGCATTCCTCTCAGCTGTCACCATCATGAACACCCGGGGCTCTTGTCCAGGAGTCGCTGTTTCTTTATTGTCTTCTCAAGCCATTCTTTCATCCAAAAAATTTCATATCTCCATCCAAAAAACGGACAAAATGGCCAGTTCTTCTAAAATAGTCATTTTACTGAATACAACTTGCATTGCTTTGCAATTGCATTAACAAAAAAAGAAAAAGAAAAAAAGGCCTGCCATAATCTTAAGCATTAAACATTTCTCTTTTTGCATGACTTGCTTCACTTTATCTCGTTCCAAAACGAGAGAAAAGGTTAAAGTGTGTTGATTTTCCTTGTGCTTTTATTTTCAAGAAAAAATAGTAGTGTTTACCCTTTTACTCTATTGCTCCCAACTTTCCACTTTAAGCTTATTATTATTTTCTGCTATTATCGTCTTCATTCTCATCACCATTGCATTTTCTATTGCAATGTTTACCCCTTTACTTTCCAGTTTTCAATTGAAATGCTCTCCAAAGAATGCTAATTTCTTTCCTTTCTTAAGGTTTCGCTCGGGGAAAGCAGGAAGCTCCAAACAAAAAATAATGCATCAAAACACACACACGCTCACACTCTCGGCTTATCCACATTCTCTTTTTTTGCGATTACGTTTTGTGTATGTGGTTTTTACAGCTTTACTCCAACTTCAATCTTTTCTCCTAAAAAAGCAAACATTTTTTTGTTGGCCAATTTTCATTTTATTTTAAGTCGCGGTTTAAACTAACGAATAACCAAACCCTCGTGCTTGGCATTTGGCAGAAGGGATAAGAAAAAAAAACCCTGGCAGCGTGAGCCGCCAAGCAAACCTTAAAATTTTTTCCCTTCATGCTTCCTCAACTATATCGGAAAGGAGAAGCAGGGAATTTTAAAGCGAGGGATGACGTCTCAACTAAAAAAGTATTTACGAGTTGCACTGCATATGTTTTCCTCCTTCTTCTTCTGCTTCACCATTTTCCACTCTCCAAACTGGAAAAGTTGAATGGAGAAATCGTAAAAAAAATTCTTCTTAAGGCTTCGCTGCTTTCTCTTCCTCTCCACTTCTGAGAAATATATTTTCTCCAAAAAATAGAATCATAATTCTTTCATTATAAAGTTACATTAGCCTGAGAGTTGAACTCAAGAGAGAAAATGTTTTTTGGAGGTTGGTTATCACCAGGCCTCTCTACTCTCGTGCCAGAGGTCCAGCAGCAGGAGGCGGAGGAATAAAGAAGAGTAATGATATTTACAAGTTTACTACATACTTTGAAAAAAAAAGACTGCCGTGGGCTTAAAAGGTTCATTCCTTCTGCTCTTTAGCAATTTTTTATTCTCCTTTTCAACTCAACGACTCAAAGTATTTAAGTAGGAAGAGTGCGTGTGTGCATGGGTGCGTTTGTGTGCGTGTATGAGTAAAAGATCAAGTCAGAGTTTATGAAAATAGCCGTTCCTATCATCATATCATCATCACTGTTGCTATACTTAGCCCTTTGGTTTTTTATTTCTCAATCACCGGATATGCCTAAAAAGAATAGGAACTTATGTGATGTTTAATGTAGCAAACGTGCCCTTTCTCTTTCTCTCTAAAAATTTCCAACTCAGTTACTTCGTCTGTTCTAGTCGAGATTTTTGTTAAAAAGTCTCCCCAAATATCATGTTCATGGTTATATTTAAACTCTCTGAAAGAAACTCTGTGTTGAGTTCGCCTCCACTAAATATATGTAATATTAAATGCCAAACTCGGCAAAAACTTTTGTTTATGCGATTTTCATATTTTTTTTGGCTGTTGCTTTTTCTCAATCCCGTTGAATTTCTAATCTTTCCGGGAGTAAAGCATATACGAGAGGAGAATTTTTTTTTCACAGAATTTTTTAAAAACTCACCAGTGGAAAACTTTGCTTTTTGCCAACTTGCTCATGCGAAAGTGCGCGTGGAAGGATATGAAAAAAAATCCGAGACTATTTTTGGCTCACTCAGTTCCCAGAAAAAAAATTCCTTTGTGCTCATGCTGTTTCAGCTAGTATTGCCACAACACACAAATAAAAAACTTTTCTTCCTGTGTGGAGACGCGTTCGTGTATAAAAATAAAGCTTGAGTTTTATTCTCGTCCTGGAGCTCCATCCTCTCACTTATTTTTTTTTCTGTGTCCCAACGTCCATTTGAAATTGGAGAGATGTACAATATGAGGAAAGTTTGAGCAATATTTCCTCATACTTGCTGCCGGTCTGCCGCTTTTACTTTATTACAAAAAAAACTCTACCATCATCCACATTGCCCTGCCGCCTCCACTTTACCAAAAATAGATGGGTCTTTTCCTGACAAAAAGGGAAACTGTTGCCTCAAAAAAATATAGCGTGTACTCCACCCAGATTCATTATTATTTGAGCATGTATTTCTTCTGATTTCTCCGGTGATACGTTTTTCTCTCTCGAAGAGTGAGAAAAACACACGCGTAGGCTCCTGTCGGCGTCGACGACCGCCGTATTGTAACTTATACATACATTCATTTGTGAAGGGAGAGAGAGGTGGCTATAATATCACCATTACTTGATGTGCCTTTTTCCGGCTGAGAAGAGAGAAAAAAAGGGAGGTAGGAAGAAAGAAAAAGTTGAGTAACTTACGTTCGTATTAAGTTTTCTCTTGGTTTCCTTTCTTCCGTGTTTACCTCTGATATCATACCACCTCGATATCTGCGCAGCTATCAGTTTTCTTTTCCAGCTCACCCTATCCAGCCAAGTACTTAAGTACACATGATGTTTACTACGAAACGTCTTGTCCAGGAAATAAAACTTAAGCAAGAGATCAAGTTTACATCATTATTTAATATTGAGTAACGGAATATATACTATGTAGGATTAACAACTTTATATCCGCGTGTCCGGCCATCCATCACTTTAAATGTGGATATTTTTAATTAATTTGAAACCCATGAGAATGTTTACATATATTTCATAGCAGTAAATAATGTTATGGAGTAAATAATGAAAAATTGAGCGTGTGTATTTATACCGCACAACTTTCTCCAATCACATTAATTTTCGTTAGCACCTGGCGTGCCAGGTTTTCTCTGTTATTAAACCGGAACATGTGTGGACCAGCAATAAATTCCATATTTACTTCACCTCTCTCAATCTCATTTTTGCCTTTTCCCTTTCCATCTTCTCTGGTCCTTCCTGTTCAAGTAAATTCAGTTAGTCAGGCATAAAGAAGTTTTGCTTGTGACGATATACTACATAGAACAATTGTAAACAAAGACAAGTTTCCGTGAAGCATCGGGCTTCGCTGTTTATCTAAGTTTTGGAAGAGGTGTGGCTTGGCACAAGGCACTGCACTTAAACAACAACAAAAAAACAAACGGTACGTGCAGTCAACATCCAATGCAATATTACTCGTGCCGTTGTGTACCGTTTGTCTCCGTGCAAAGTGAACTTGATAGGTGGAAAAACTAAACATAATAGAAATTGGCATCGCTAGAATAGTTGTTAAAGAAGATTGTCAGTGAGTTGTCTTTGTCTTGTCGTACCTATTTCACAGTTAAATCAAAATACAGCATTGATGTCTATTGAGGCATATTTGGTCACATTTTTTTAATAAAAAAGGAGTAGGCAAATAGGTGCGTCCGTTTGTAAAAAATATTGTTGTAACAATGCAAAAGTGAAATAGGATGAGTCAATAAGAAGGAGAGTTTGCGATTACGAGGAACACAATACTTAACGATTCAATTATAGATAATCCCACAACGGGAAACAAACAAAACATAAAAATGAGATTGAGAGAGGTGAAGTAAATATGGAATTTATTGCTGGTCCACACATGTTCCGGTTTAATAACAGAGAAAACCTGGCACGCCAGGTGCTAACGAAAATTAATGTGATTGGAGAANACATTTGCTGTCAACCTTTAAATTACTTTATGCTTGAGCTGGAAAAATAAAACGACTTTATTACGATGCGCATCTAGGATGAGAAATGACGATGGGTAATTACTTGGACAACTCCTTTCGCATGCAAAGCGTCCAGTCTACAGAGTCTGTGTGGCGTGGTCTTGTGTGGAACAGTCTCTTGAGTGAGCAAATTTAAACTGGCACGCAGACTTTCATTGCTGTTTTGGAACATGTTCAGGTAAATCAGAGGGAATCACTTGGCTACTTAAAGATTCAAAAGACGTCTGTACCCTACGACCAGTCTCCCAAGATTTTCTGTCTCTTGCTATTTTCCTCCAGAAAAACAAAGGATGGAGGGAAAGCTTTGTTTGTCAGAGTCATACTTTATGCTCGAGCGGACAAAAAAACGCAATCAAGTCAGAAGCAATATTCCTTTGTGGTTCAAACATGACCTCGTCATCAGAAGGTCTTTACTCTCTACAAAAAGGGAAATCTTCAAACAAAATAATATTGTAGCAAAACATGTGTCAGCTTCAAATCCGTGGCATTAGCATACAGCACATTTTCCTTTGCATATTTTTCAACAGCGCTCAATATGAAAATTATGCACACAATTGTGATTTCATATAGAACACCACCTAAATGCACAAACAGGTATGAAGAAACCCAAAAAAGTTTTTTCGTTCAGCAAAGTGACCCTTCCACGCTCTGGTCAATATCCACTTCCGTTTCTGGACACCATTGCATTCCTCCAGGAAACTGGAACAAACTAGTTCCAATAAAATGCCTCTCCTCCTGACACTTTTCTTTTCTGAAACGTGTGTGCGTGTGTGTCCATGTGGTTTACTTCATTTCATCGGATAACCATTTTTATATCCATCCTATCCAAACTTAGAAAAGTAAAGGGTGCCATGCAATGTAGAAATCTATTCTGGTTGAAATGGCATGACTCCTTTCCTTTAAAAAATATGTTCAATCAGACTTTAACACGGAGCACGAAAAGCCAACCAAGAAACATTATTGTAAGGGAATAAAAATGGTAAAAGAGTGGAATGGCCTAGTCCCCTCTAAAAAAACATTTCTACCACACACGTCAGTCCATTCCGTTATAAACAAACGCGAAGAAGAAAAAAAACCAGAGAGATACAAGCAAAAACATACTTTTTTTTACAGCGCAGCAAACAATCCAGGTTGAGGTTCTTATTTGGCTTCAGTCAGTTAAACGTACCTTCAATTTCGCAAAAAAAGGAGAAAGCAGAAACGACCTGCCCACTCAAGCAATTCCGTCTTTTCAAGTCTTCAGCATTATTTATGTGACTTCCTGTGTAGACGAGAGTTAGGTAGCAGCTTCACCGCTAGTAGCACTCTTTGCGAAACCTTGTCTAGGCAAATAATTTTTTTTTGCTATAGTGGCCCACAGCACTAGCTGCGCATATGTACACAGTACATTATACTTTCCCTGTGTAAAACGTCAATAGTAGATAGCAAGCAGATGTTTGAACGGATCTTGTTTCAAGTGTTGGTTTTTAAACTTCTGATTTATTTGGAAGGGTACAAATACAGAAGACTGAAGTGTGTACCGAAATGCTCCAATTCAAGATTGCTTTCGTGTGGCTAACTTTTCCAAAGACTTGTCAAGTCTATTTTTGTTTTCGTAAATTTCGGATTCATGCAACCATTTTCCATGAAAACTGACCAAGGGAACTTTTCTTGGAAAAAGTCATTTTCATTAAGGAATGTCCACAAAATTATAAACATGTATTGGTGACATAGAACATGTTATGCATTGGGCCAATTGAGCTTGTTAAAACTTGAAAGTATAATAACAACTTGCTAGAGGAATCATGGTAGGCATATTTTGCAATGTCCCGAGAGAGAGAACACATTTTTTCAAGGTGATTTCACATTTGGTCGCCCACACATATTTATTCCAAGAGAAAAGGAAGAAAGCATGCTTGTTTTTTTAGGCTGGAAGGAAATACAGAGCTATTGAGACTTTTGCAACCTGAAATGTTGCATAAACGCGTACTAAGCACACGTCGGAAGGTAAATTCTACAAAAGAGAATTCTATGAAGAGGTTTGGTCTGGCCAAAAAGTGACCGATCGGACTGTTTTTTTTGTACTAGCTTTTCTTTTATATAAAATGTGTATGCGTTGTGAGTCCCACTTCGTGGAAAAATATATAGGTGAAGAATTTAATAACATTTTCCCTCTCCAATTCTCTCAGTTTCTGACTCTGTCTTATGTACTCCTTGACTTTTTTTTGTTCTGGCTTTATCTTACTTGCCCTTCTCATGTCCTCATTTCAGCTTTCCCAAGTGCGTCACAATTTCTTTCTGAAAAAGGGACAAACTTGAGACACAATGTGACATTTGATAATATTTTTGTACACACTTCTTAAGGGTACCATTATCATGTCTGGCTGCTTTCTCTTACTTTTCTAATTTATGAACACACCAGCAAAAACTCCAGATGAAAATTGTTTGTGATGATGAAGACAAAGAAGACTTTTGTAATCAGTGTAAAAACTGTAGCGGGACTGGACAAACACTTGCCACTCTATTTTCAAGTTTTCCAAAAATTGAAATGTGGACGGTCTCAGCTAAAAGGTTATCACGACAAAAAGTTTCTGTGCAACCAACTGGAACTCTTCATAGAGCTGGCTCATTGCTTGCAGGTAACATTAGTACGAAAAGGTGGGCGAACCTGTTTCATCTTCATTTTAACTCTGACGATGTTTCATGCAAAGACTCAGATTTTTTAACATGCACATATCCCCATCATCATAGTCATCAGCAGAACGGTGATATTGTACCATCATCATCGCATGCAACAAACATTGAATAGGGAGCTCAGCGTTTGGTAGCATAGAGGAATGAATTGAGCTGTCAACTTGGTTTTTATTCAAGTTTTCCAAAAATTGAAATGTGGACGGTCTCAGCTAAAAGGTTATCACGACAAAAAGTTTCTGTGCAACCAACTGGAACTCTTCATAGAACTGGCTCATTGCTTGCAGGTAGCATTAGTACGAAAAGGTGGGCGAACGTGTTTCATCTTCATTTTAACTCTGACGATGATGTTTCATGCAAAGACTCAGTTTTTTTAACATGCACATATCCCCATCATCATAGTCATCAGCAGAACGGTGATATTGTACCATCATCATCGCATGCAACAAACATTGAATAGGGAACTCATGCGTTTGGTAGCATAGAGGAATGAATTGAGCTGTCAACTTGGTTTTTATCATGAGTCCCAATCTAAAGGGAAAATTTCCTTGTGCGTTTCTGTCGTCTCCTTCCTCTTCAGTACCTCATTCAAGTCACTCTCTCTCTCATTCTCGTACCACTCTTTCGCTCCACTTTTTTTTGTTGGGCATGCCTCAAGAGTGGGCGAGCGTAAGTGATAATGGAGAAAGTGTGTAATTTTTTCGTTTGGATCCGCGTGGTTGGTCCCCTCTCAACAGAGTTTCATTGCGGAACATAACAAGTACACTTTGTCCGTGGTTCACAGAAAAGTAATTCGAACTTTTTTTTCCAAAAAAATACCATAATAGTCCTTGTAAGAACCATGTTCTACTAGAAAATAATAAAAATAATAATGTGTACAAGGACGAGATTTCGAATGCAGCTCTCATACATTTTTTTATTTCCTCAACTCGCACCAAATAGGTATACATGGCTCATACATGTGTGTGGAAAAAAGGAAGAGTGGGATTCGTGAACAATAAAAAAAGTTTTCTCTCGACGTGTTCAATCATCATTGAACATGTCTTTTCTTATGAAATGCAGGGTGTAATTGTAGGCTTGTACGAAAAATGTATGAGGAAAATTGAGTGAAGTGGAGTGAATGGAACAGATTTCTGGAGCAGATTTTTTCTAATGCTTATTATTATTATGAAAAGTTTTATACATGCTTTGTGTGAGAAAAATCAATATTTAGAAAGTGGAAGTAATGATGGTGAAGAAACAACCACGTTTTCACTATGTAAACAAAAGCATATATTTCGCATACTTTCGTGTACCTGTGAGAGGGAAAGATTGCGCAAAAATGTTTCATTTGGAAATTACTGGAAAAGGTTGTGCAAGAGTGAAATCATGCAGAAGCTTGAATGTTTCGTTGTGCCCTAGTTCAAGGTTGTAATACAATGAACGCTGGAAAATGTAACGTATTATCATTTTGTTTCAGGCAAGTTACATGTAAAATAGTGACGTTTTACATATTTGTACACTGGACCAAACTCCGCCTTCTGTGTTGTTTGTATACATTTATAAATGAATTAATGAAAACGAAAAAGTACCTTGAGAAAGCACTTTCTGTGGCAAATTTTTGAAGCAGTTCACCTTCCAAAAGTCTAGTATTCATGGAAAAAAGGTCACCAGCCACTGGTTTATTTGGAGTTTTTAATGAAAAGTTGTTTATGCTTTTTATTTGGCTTCACAGTTTATTTTTTGTGGAGTTTTTTCTCCGTATCAAGGAAAATAATTAGGTACGCCCCTGGAATTATTTACAACTCAATCTTCCGCGTCAAAGGAATTTTTGTGAAGTTGGAGTCACGCAAAAAAAACTTGGATGTCACTGATATTTATTACCATAAATGAATGAGTAGTAATTTATCCCTGACAAACATTCAAATACGTGGTTTATAATATAATTTAGCGCACTTCCAGCAAATAAAGTACAGCAAAAATGAATTATTATGTATTTGTACAGTTAAAATTACGTCCGTTTGTAATTCAAACATTGAGCCAGACATATATTCCTTTTGTTCGAGTTTTTATGAACCAAGTTTGGTACTTGGAAAATATTGACATTCTCAAAAAAAATAAACAGATATACTTTTGCAACAAACGTAAACAAACAAGGTGAATTCAGCTATATTTCAATCTCGTTATTTTCCAAAAAAAAGGATAAATTAGTTGAAGTGGAAGTGATTTTTCCAAAGCCTTCCATTGTACCAATGATTTATGTTGAAGGGAAAATAGAGTTCGTGGCCGATTTGTCCTGATTTTTTAGATTATAATTATCCTTGTAATTTGCAGTGTGGACGCCCGAGACAGACCATTCCAAGAGGCTGAACGATGGTCAGACGAAAATGTGTTTGGAAACCGAGCCTACTTCCGCTCCAGTTCGCGTCCTGCAATCCTCGCCATCGAGAATGTACTCGAAGCGTAAGAGATAAAAAAACTTTTTTTCTTGCTACCACATTTTTGTGTTTTTGGTGGCGCTACTATAACTGTGCTGCCTGCAACTCACACGCGTCATTTCTATCGTCCCGCTACACTTTTTATTGACATCATAATATCCGCCCAGAAGATATGATGTATTGAGAATGAATGCGGTGGGTGGTTACACTTTCTCTCTCATTTTTTATTACTGACACGCCAAAAAGCATAAAAGCACACGAAACAAGGTGCATACAAAAGTGTAAATGAGAGGTGGCGGCTTGACATTTTCGAAATATTTTTTTATTACACACGAAAAATTGTTCACACCATTCTGTTATCATATTCAATTCCGACGAAATGTCTTTAGCTATTCACATTTCCAGTTAAATTTTATGCCACAAAATCAGAAATGAACCTTTTTTCGCAAATTGTACAATTTCTCCCTAATAATGTTATCTTTTTTTGCTCACATTTATACAACATGACTCCTGTGAGCATCTAACTAATAAGTATTTAGCCTATGGTTGTTATCTTGGTTCATTTCCTAAAAAAATGCGAATGGACGACAAGGGAGAAAAAATAAATGTCAAATTCCTCCAACTTGTAATAAGAATGAATCTGCTCATTTTGGACAGCTGGAGCACGCGAAGACCCCAGAAAGTTTGAGGGTAATAGGAATATCAAAATGGAGAATCAGGAAATTGCCAAGTCAGCACAAGTAGGTTAGTATATGTCCAAAGTGGGAAATGAAGTAATGAAAAGTCATTTTACTCCGTTGACCAAACTGATGGGAAAGTGGGAGCACGCGGTGTACTATATTTGTACAGTAGACACATGTTCTATGCATATGCACATGTGGGAAGTAAAAAGAAAAGTACCTTTCAGAAGTTAGGTAGCATCCTTTTGGACAATGGTGACGGTGACGACACAGCAGAGAAGAGAAAAGCGCTACCAAGTGGAGCAGAATTAGTGCACCCAGAAAAAAAACCTTGTTTGCTTCTGTACCATTAATGATGTTGGTGATGGTGCGGTTCGGTTGGTTTTCGGGGAAGCGGGAAACTTGCTGTCACACCGAGACAAAGTCATAGAATGAAGGTTGTATTCCTTGGAGGAGTTCTTTCACTCGCGCCAAACCATTCATTCCGGAAAGGGCTCACTCGATAAAATTAAAGAAGCTGGTGAAAATGTAATTGGACTATAGATTTTAACGAAGGAAATCGACAAGGGACACGACACACAGGACACCATTCTTAATGTGTATAACATGTTATAATGAAAGCTAGCTCTCAAGTTCTGCTGTAATTATGGTATGGTGCAGCACAGCACTTAATAAGTAAAACATGATTAAATGGAGTGCTCCAGAAAATGCTTCCTATAACACACTTAGATTTCGGCAAACAATACATTCGATGTAATTGATAGTTATGTACCAAAGAGCGTAGAACATTAATTAAGGATGCATTAAGTAAATATTGCGGCAAAAAGATTCTCTTGTTATAAAGTGTGTAGGTATACCTGGTGAATTTTGCATT
>JAHZNF010003148.1:0-20120 GCA_027744215.1 Troglopedetes dispersus | reverse complement strand
GGAGGAGACGGAATGAAGAATGATTTAGGGGCGATAGGTTCATAGTTTTAAGCCACATAGCATTTCTCTCTATTTACTTTTCCCCTTTACTCCTTCCATATTATCCAGTAATGCACTATTTTACCAGACGTAATGCACTTCTATCTTGATATTCAATGCCACTTTTTTGGTCGGCGAAGTTAAAAATCGCTCCCTAGGAGTATAGTTTTGATCGTTCACACCATCACACACTGTCCGGTGGAAAGAAAATAGTTTTTTTTCATAATTTTAAGTTTCACAATGTTCGTTTAATGACTGTCAAGTAAAGCACACATAATAAATCGCAGTTGTGTTTTTGTACGTCACGTTCAGGATATACCTATAACTCTTTTTGTAAATCCTGTAAAAAATCGCCGATCTAATACCTTCCCTCGCTTGGATTTGATGCCTGTTGATGTACGATAGTGGAAAAACCCTCTCGGTCAAACTTGATTCATGAATCATCCACAAAGATACACTACATTCATTTGTGTCTACATGATGGCGTATATTGCAGCAGTGTCATTGTTTCCTATAATATTATTATTCTGTGCTCAGTACTACTGCAAGCATGATCAATTGCATTAGACTTCTCTAATGTTTTCGTGATCGCACGGGATAAAGCTTGTAATGCATCATGAAGCGTAGATATACACGCTTTTATTGAAACTAAAATCCAGCTTGTCTGCACGTCCTTGTATGAATGTATTGTTTAGAATTTATCCGTAAACAAGTTCAAAGAAAAGGAGTTTCCAGCAAAGTCCTGTAAATATAAATTCTACGGAGAAATATAATAGTAATTTGTGAGCAAAAGATGCTTTGCTTCTCAGTCGTCAGAGGAAAGGGAAAAAAGTAAACTTGCGGATTGTGACGTACACAGTACATACTACTATGTACATATATGTATTTGGAAATATATTTTTTTTATAAACGAACACGAGGCAAGGAGAAAAATTGTAAATCAGATCAAAGGATATCTAGCAAGAAAGTAGTACAACACATATATACCCCGATCTTTATTTACTTGTCATGTCTGTGTAGCCGTGGATGTGTACCTACACAGTACAAACAAATAACCTTTCTCGCTTTTATCTTTTTAACTTAACCCTGACTCCGCCACTCGCCGTCTTCCTTTTTTTGAAAGAGTGAAGTGAAAGAGAGAGAAAAAAAAGCCGGCATGGTGTCGCTGCTTCTTCTTTTTTTCCAATTTCTGGTGTCATCCACAGAGCACACAGAGGAGCCAATACCAACATTAATATAGCACTCTGGTGTGTGATGCAATGGCAGTTAGTGGAGTTTTTCTCCAGCTGAAATGTGCAAACACAATATTATTCCTGTTCTCTCGTCCAACTTGATATAAAGATAATACACCAGGGACGACTGAGCAAGTAAGAAAAGATGATGGTAGTGGGAAACCTGATGTGTGCTATGAAGATAGCGGAAAGAATACATTGGAGGACTGTATATCAACATGAACAAAAAGAGTGAAAGTATTAATTCAAAATCCAATAAAGCAAGTTTCATCAACATGATCACCATCATCATTATCAGCCTACTCATGATCACGAGCCAAAAAAAAGAGACAGGAACAGAGGCCAAAAAATCAACAGGAGAATGCACCACTGGACCTGGACCATCGGTCTTGGATCCAGAGTCACTCACTACACACATCCTTTCTTCTTTCCCGTGTTGGGAAGTGTACAAAAAAAAAGTTTGTGCTCAGTACTATACTTCACTCCCGTGAGTTCCTGGAGAATCTAGAAAACTAACTAAGCCAACTTGCTTTCTCGAGTAAAAAACCTGCAGCGGGAATCATAATAATAAGTAATAATAATGCGGATGAATGTCTGGATATACACGACACATAAGATCTGCAGCGCTGTTAAAGTTTTTCTCCTTTTGTTCAACTCAAAAAGGCATTCCGCGTTAGTTTTACCTTTATTAGATAAAGAAGAAAGATGGTGAAGGAGGAACGGTGCTGCACCTAAAATATCCTTCCTCTGTACAGTACTCAACTAGAAGCAGAAAAAAAATTATTAATACATACAAGTCAAAAGAGAGAGAGAGAGTAAAAAAGTTAGTAATCATATCTTAATAATAATATTACCGTGTATTCTCTGATATTATTGGCTCTGCAATGCACAACAAAATCATAAATAGCAGCCAGACTCATATGAAATAGGTGGAGGTATGCCTGGGAAAATAGCGGAGGAAGGAAGAGAGAGTTAATAATAATAAAAATAATGCAATATTGCGCACAGAATTTGTTGAGATTCCTCGGAGGATCAACTGGAAAGGGAAAAAAAGGAACAACAAAAGGGGAGGAGGAGAAAAAGGGCAGAAAAAAAGTAAGAATCCATCCATCCATCCATCTATTATCCTTCCTGAAACTATTGTTGATGTGAGGGAAGTAAAAGGAGGAAAAGGAGTGTAGTTGAGTTTTGGGAGCGTGAGAGTGGATTCGTTTTACTTATGTATGTATTTACTTTACCAACTTACTTATACAGGAAATCAATCTTTTGATTTTGATTGATAACCCCGATCTTTGCAACCCGAAGGAATAAAACGTGATTTTTGCCTTGTTCATCGAATCACTCAGTGTGGTGCACATGGTACACTGTGCTCCCAGTCTATTATGCAGGTAATAATAGAATAAAAATACCTTTTGCTTTGGCTGCATCACCACCGGTCTCTCTGCTCCGCACCATTCCCTAAATCTTTCTTTCAGAAGAGAGAAGCACATCAGATTTGTACTTTCATCGTTTAAAAAAACTTTTTTTCCCTGTTCAGATTATTTTTTTTGGGTGCTGTTTATGCATCCACTGTGCATGCAAAAGAACAAAGTTCTAACATATTATTCCTCATTCATCGTGTGCAATGCTACATGGAGAATAGAATACATCTTGGAAGATTGTTGTTTCTCTTGTGGTCGCGAGTTTAATACATTGGAAAAATATACGAACTGGCTCAATTTTTTCTTGTGGCTTTCTTCCTTCCTTTTCCTCCTCAAACCGTCAACCGCACTACATCACCAGAAAACACACACACACACATACGAGTAACATGGAAAACGCCGGAGTTCACCCGGCTGTGATTTATTTTCTCGAGAATTTCCATGAAATTATGGTAAATCCACACACATCTCCCTTTTCCTCAACATCAGCAGAAAAAAAAAGATATATTGCTGTACCTTCCCAGCAATCTTTTGGATAAATAGAAAGTGTAGGAGCTTTTCTCTGTGTGTGTGTGTGTGTGTGCAATGTGGATAATGTTTAACTCCTTTCTTATTGACTACTTTGTACACTCACAACTCATCTCATGTTTTTATTCTTTACTCCTGCATCATCTTCATAGTAATACTTTTCACTATGATTCCAAAAAGATGTTTCCTTATTACGGTGGATTGTATTAGAGAAAGCAGCCAGAGTGTTGCTAATGTATTTTACTCCGACATCATCTTCATAGTAATACTTTTCACTATGATTCCAAAAAGATGTTTCCTTATTACGGTGGATTGTATTAGAGAAAGCAGCCAGAGTGTTGCTAATGTACACTCACACAATGCCGTCATGAGTCTTATACAAGGTTGATAAGGTATATAACATTATTTTCTACCTTGCTGCGCTTCTGCATGCAATGAGCCATTGATAATGGAAAGCAACAGGCAAGGGATCCCGGAACCAGAGGAGTAAGTATTATGTACGAGCGGCGGGTAGTAGGTGTGGTACTCAGAGTCACTCGAGCACAATTTTTCTTCCTCGTTTGCTTCTTAATTCCTCCTCCTTTCTTCTTTTTTTTTCCTTGGTGGAAAAAAAAGTTTTTTTTAGCTCGTCGCGTATAATAATGTAACGATGTGGGAAACTCCTTTACGGTTTTTTGTTTGATTGTTTGCCTTTCTTGAAATACGTCACTGTCACTTTCCAAAAAAGGTGTTTGCAGCCAACATGCATAAATAATCATATCTAAAGGTATCTCCTTCGTGCAAGTTACTTTGAGAAGGCACAGGCTTTCTAGTTTCGGTGTGGACTGCACTTTTTTTTTGGTTTAATATTTTTTTTTTCGTGGTTCCTTGGAAAAAAAAGGGGAAAGTTAGTGTACTCTGATGTGCTCCGTGTGTTGCTTTTCTTTCTGGAGATAAACGAATGAATGGAAAGTTGTTCTGTAATGGAAAAAATGGCGGAACCACGAGAATCTCCTTTTTGACTTACGTACCATTTTTCCTCTTAAAAAAAGTTGGGAAAAGTGCTACACTCCTGCTCATTCCTCATCCCATCCGTAAAGTAGAAAGCGGCCAAGGGCGGAAACAACTAGATACAAAGAAGTAACGTCAAAAAAAAGTTTTTTTAACTTCTTCAACCAAAAAAAAAACAACTATTACCTTAAATTGTTTAAAATAGCGTGTTACAAACCTAACACGTTCAATGTGAAACTATACCATATTCCAAACTACTTGCAAATATGCCAAATACGCTTCCATTGAAGCGTTTTCACTTGTTCTCTTGCTTTATTGGACAACTCAAAACAACCCTTTTCACAATTGAATAAAAAAAACAAAGAAAGTGAAAAACACAGACATTACCTAACAAACTTTTAGGTGGAAAAGATATTGATATGCATTATTACTATATCTCAGCACTAGAGTGAGAGAAGAGATGAGTTGCTGTTTGAGTACATTTCGTAAACACTGGGAAATTCACAGTGCTCGTTTACAGCCACTCGAAAAGCTACTCTGAAGCTCCTCAAAAAACTAATATGCAGCGTTGCTGGAAAGTGAACGTCAGAGGAAAACAATATACTTAATGCTGAACAAAAGCAACTTGGTGAAAAAGGTACATAATGTTGCTACAGAAGGAAAAGATAGCGTGGTTTCCCAGTGTATTTTTCTGAGTGTATACTTTGAAGGCACTAATTTCACATGGGTTTTTGTAGTCGTCGCAGCATCCAAAAATAAGAAATAAAATGGAGGGAAGCTTCCTCCTCAAACTGGAAAGTAGTTTTTTTTTGTAAAGCATAGAGCTTTGCGAAGGAAGAACCTTTTTACTAATTTTTTTTTTCAAGGGATAAGTAAAGTATACATTTCCCATGTATTTCTGTATGCAAAAAAAGTGGGAGGAAAGAAGGCATTAGAAAAAGGTAAATGGAGGAGTGTGGAGCATAGAGCCAAAGGAGAAAAAAAAGAACTGCTACATCATCATCTTCATCCTCTTTTTCCTTCTGTTTTTCCCTTTGAGCAACTTAATAAACAAAGGGGAAAAAAAGCAGAAGGTACCGTGAGCTCAGTTGGGCTGGTTGCGGTGGGAAAAAGGATTTTTTTTTCCTGCTCCTGAGAAGGAATAAGGGAAACGAATAAACAATATATTCAAAATTGTAGTTATTACTTTAGCTATACCTTACCTAAGTTAATGTTGTGCTCATCAGCGTAATATATTCAGATTTGTCTGTCTCCTTCTTCCCTACCTCACAGGCAAACTAACATTATTCCAAATGAATTCTAATATTTAGTTATATTGCACCTGTACTCCTTTTCCCCTTTTATTATTATTATTCTTGTGTTTACCCCTTTTTTGGAAGCAACGTTGTATTCTTTTCTCGTGTATTTTTGTTGTTGCTGACGTAGCAAAAAGCAAAGTTACAAACGGAGCAGAAGAAAACGTTTGAAGACAAATGTTTTTATGTAACTGGAGAATTAAGAGAATACAAATTTTGTACACAGAAAAAGGAGAGAATCTGATATGCGAGTGTTCATGTTTTCATTATGTTTGCCAGAAACTGTTCTGGAGCCTCTTTGAGAATAAGTAATTGTTTTTTTTTGTAGAGAGCAGTAAGCCGTATGCACAGACACATTTACATTCTAGATAAATACATGAAAATGATGTTTTGAAGGATTATAAAATTGATACGGCTAAGGTTTCTGCTTTACAATTTTTTCATTTTGGGATTAAAGCTGGGATGATTTCTTGCACGTACGAAATCTTGTATGTAACGACAAATTCGAATAGTAATCGATAATACTGGATTCATCTATGCATTTGTCGGTAGAGTTTGTGGAAAAAATTAAGAACTTTGGCCAAAATCAAGAATATTTTCAAGTTACTTTGGCCATTATTATTTTTATTTTCATGAATTCATAGAACCCACGTGGACTGCGCACGCAGTATGGTGTTATTTTATGTCAAATTATTTATGCAAAATGTTCAATAAACTGAAACTGATTTTATGTATGAACATAAAGGAGGCAATGAACTTCATTTAATGAAGCTCCAATATTACGTGTTGGTGTACGATATAACCATACTGTGTGTTATGTGTTATTATCAGCTCTATTTCCCAGATTCATTTTCAAATCAACTGGCAGGACACAACTTCAAGAAACAATACAATGATTATATTTTATTTAACGCCGAACATCGTTTCGATAATGAGGCCTGAGTATGTGTGCTTATCTGTCCGTCTGCCCGAATATCAGCACCTCAAAAACGCAAAGGAATTTCGCAAGTCTAGATGTATTTTCTGAAAATTTATTTTGTATTTATTATTTGTTTCATATAAGTTTATAATTTTCAATATGTTTTTTTTCGAAGACGATATCGTCTTCTACATGCTATGCTAATTAACGGTAAATTCGAAAAACAAAGTGTATTTACAAATATCAGTAAGGTTCAGTTAGAAACTGAGTTAAAAATTTCCACGTTGGGTTGAAAATGAATCTGGGAAATAGAGCTGATAATAACACATAACACACAGTATTGATTATTCGAAAAACAAAGTGTATTTACAAATATCAGTAAGGTTCAGTTAGAAACTGAGTTAAAAATTTCCACGTTGGGTTGAAAATTCTAATTTTCTAATTGTACCACCGGGGGCACCGAGTTGGGTTAAAAATACGGGTTACTGATGCGCTGACCTGAACTTGAAGCATTTGTACTGCGATTTTTCTGAAGTAAAAATTAATTTCTAACATCTGCTTTCATAAATAATTTTTTCTAGTAATGTTGATGATCTTAATGTGTTCTCCTTGTATATTATTTATAACGGTTTGTGACGGACGAGATTATTAAATTACAGAATCCGTACGGTTTGAGTTTGCATCTTAAAATTTCACAAGATTCATAGAATTCAGATGCAATGTTAAATTGAATAGGCCACCATATCATATCTGACCATATCAGTGATGGGAAACCTGTACAAACTGGCATTACCTTTGCACATGTATAGTAAAATATGATATTCGTCACAAATTCTGTGTCGAATTGACTTTTGAACGTTTTCCGTGTGGATGATAGCATAACTGATGAAATACATACAAAGACTGTTTGTGCTCATGTTCGATGCTATTTCATGTCTTGTGTTGCTTGGTTTATTATCATTCCTGTCAATTACATTGAAAGTGCATACAATGTATTGCTAGTAACTCTAGCTCTGATACTGAAAACTCGCAGAAGAACATAATAGAAACTCCACTCCATTGTCACAAGAGTAAAGTGAACCACACTGCTTCGATAAAATGTGTGAGCTCTTTATGTGTCCAATAAAATGTATTTTCCCTGCGTGAGACGAATAGTAGCACTTTAACTGATGACAATAATAATGAGGATGACCATAACGTATCATCATCCAAAACCTTGGCGAGGCGATAGTGTGCCCAGTAACTAACAGGAAGAAAAGCAATTAGACGAACGAGAATGGTTTCGGCGCAAAAACTAGATTCGTGGCAAGCGGCAATAATATTCTCAGTTACATTTTATCCGCACCGCACCGTCATGATAATGATTCATCAAGTCACAAGGGGAGGGAACCATGAACCATAGCGGCTTAAATGCTATCACCCATTTTTCCACGAAACCATAAGAACTCCGAAAGGTATTGTGTTGCACATAAAACATGTTCCTAAACGAAGAGCACGACAAGACAACCCAACCAAGCGGTTTTCCTTCACGTTCCTGTCATATAAGCTCAATATTTATTAGACAGACTGTACAGACAAGTGCCTGTTCAATACATATCTACAATAAAAAAAAACTTTATTTTTTTCTCTCTGCAGAGCACACAAGGAAGTCACCCCAATTTTTACCCGTTTATAATGTTGCGAGGCAGAAAAGTCAAGAGACTGGGAAGGGAGGCAGGACGATTATGAAAATGGAGAGCGGAATTATTGGACAAGGAAGGAGAAGGATCCGGCTAGAAGGAATGACTGTGGAAGCACGTCTTCTCTTCCAATGTCCTTCAAGGTGGACTTTGAGAAGTGGTGGAAACTGGTAAAAAAATATGGACGTGCATGGTGGGCTCCTCAGAAGGTTAAAAATATCCATTATTATATTTCCCAGGAAGTACAAATACGAGTGGAAGGAGCGCCAACCTTGTTTTTTTTCCCATTTTCATTGTTTTTTTGCCTTCCAGATAGAGAGCAGAGCACTTTCACTTGTTCTCAGGTACAACATGACTCTTCCCTTATGACTTTTACGTGCCTATTTCCTCCTTACATTTATTTCTGGAATTCACGGACAAAAAAAAATCTTGAGAAAAGCAGGGAAAAAATTGTAGTCAAAATGGCATTTTTCCGTGAGTGCGTATAGCCACGCAGTAAACCTTATGGTTGTGTCCTGTCCTGGCATGTAGGTTTCGATTCGTACTTTTTTGAGAAGTGGATTCCCTCGTTGTAAATAATAAAGGTATGCAGATGTACCATCTTGAGAAAAATATTATATAATATTAGTTTATTACCACGAATATGCCCGTCTTCACGCGGAACGTGGCTCATATGGTCTATGCACAATTCCTACACTTTTGCAAATAAAATCAGTCCAAGAGAAACTCTTGGAGCAAAGAGCACCACGCTGAGCAAAAGGTTTCAAGATGTCCACCTTTTGTATCCCGATAGGTGCATAACTTTTGCTTTTTATTCCTGTTCGGATTCACAATTACTTATGTGAAAAGGGCTCAAAAAAGATAAGCAGAACAAGGAGAGAGAATCATATTTTAAAAAAACGGAACATCTTACAGGAAGGAAGCGTAGAATTGTGTCATCAGAATAAAAACAGAAAGGAGAAAAAAAGATGTTGCCTCTGGCTAAACAAAGGCAAGAGTTAGGGAACAGATATCAATGGACAAAGCAATATGGGTTTATCTGTTGTTGTGCGTCCACAAACCCAATCTCGTCTTGGTGGTTCCGTCTGCACAACTTTTATTTAAAAGAGGGGGCGAAGTGCATGTGACAGAATACAAGCAAATAGAAAAGTAAGAATTTACGAATGTTTTCACAAAAATGAAAGGCATCTCTAGAAAAAATGTGACCACATGGTGTGCGAATTCCACTTTGTAAAAAAAAGTATAATATAATATTGTTACCAGCTAATTTATGTAGCTCTCCATTAAAGGTTTCAGGATGTCCACCTTTTGTATCCCGATAGGTACATAACTTTTGCTTTTTATTCCTGTTCGGATTCACAATTACTTATGTGAAAAGGGCTCAAAAAATGATAAGCAGAACAAAGAGAGAGAATCATATTTAAAAAAAACGGAACATCCTTACAGGAAGGAAGCGTAGAATCGTGTCATCAGAATAAAAACAGAAAGGAGAAAAAAAGGTTGCCTCTGGCTAAACAAAGGCAAGAGTTAAGGAACAGATATCAATGGACAAAGCAATATGGGTTTATCTGTTGTTGTGCGTCCACAAACCCACTCTCGTCTTGGTGGTTCCGTCTGTGCAACTTTTATTTAAGAGAGAGGGGCGAAGTGCATGTGACAGAATACAAGCAAATAGAAAAGTAAGAATTTACGAATGTTTTCACAAAAATGAAAAGCATCTCTAGAAAAAATGTGACCACATGGTGTGCGAATTCCACTTTGTAAAAAAAAGTATAATATAATATTGTTACCAGCTAATTTATGTAGCTCTCCATTTGTCAATACCATTTGAAAATGAACAGTCCGGCATTTGAGATTGAATCAGATAAGCTGAGCACTATCTTCCATCTTCCCAGAAAATTGTTTTTTCTTCTCCTTGTTTCACTAGAAAATGCTGCGTGAATTCAGGTTGAGCTTATTTACAACGCACTTTATATATTGGCTCCAAGTTGTGTGCTGTCTCCGCTTTTATTTTCTTGCCAGCGTGAAGAAAACAGACGTGACGTGATATGTAGCTCTGGCATGAATGTTTACTCGCTCCGATATCCATATAATTTGAGGAAAGGACTCCGCAGAGAACAACATTTTCCGAGACTGTGAGCTCCAATATGTTTTTAAGTAGTGATGAGAATCAGAGAGGGAAAGTCCCATGAATTTTCTCAAAGGCATCATTTAAACTCCAGCGTATACACATGGCGGATGGTTGTTTCCTCTGCTCCATGACTATTTATATCTTTTGATGATGGTCTCTGTTGCGCTGGTGTGGTGTGTTGGATGCGGTGGTGGTGGTGGTGGTGGTGGAGTGGAAGGAAGTACTGGTTTTGTCGGATTGCCACAGTGTAGTATGCGAGGCAGCCAGCCGGTTGTAAATTTTATGACCCTTTAGAAGATAGTGAAAGACTTGTAATATCGTTTATCTCGCTTTTTCTGGTGAGTCCTTTTTCAGGATTTTCTATAAAATATTGTAAGTGATGAGAGATACGCCAGGTTTAACACAAGGGGGAAATATAAAGTGGACGAGCAACTGGTTGCACACGCTACGCTAGCTTAATAGGTGTAAGCAGTCTGGCCACATATATTATTTATAGACACTTACATACATTTATGGAGAAGGAGAGAGAGAGAGAGAGAGAGAGAGAGAGAGAGTAGCAGAACCTTTTATTTTATTGGTCAGGGGTTCACGTCCGAGCTCTATTGAAACACGTACTGTTAGACTCGTATAGCTATGGAGCTCCAGGAAAAGTATGCGTTTTATTATTGTGACGAATGTGAGAGCGAAATGCATGCTCTAAAAGGAGGTGGATGAGCATCCCTTTATTATTATTATTACCGCTGTAATGGGCCTGTTGGAACGGCTAATTCACTTAAAATTGCCTTGAGGGAATGAGATGAAAAAAACACGAGAAAGAAATTATATAAGTGAATTACGGAGATCGGAGTGAAACCTGCAATGTGAATGGAATGAACGGATTTTGATTTCAAGTATGAAATACAATTAATCGTGAGACTAATAATTTGTTCTGCAGTCGGAAGGCTATTTGAAAGAATTTTTAATTGCGAGAGGAATACCTACTATAGCTAATTAATTATTATAAGCTCACTATTATAATATTCCGAATGTAAAATCAGTTTACGGTTCGGCTTGTAATGAGTCATACTAACCATGATAAAGGATTGCTTAAAATAGAAGGGAACGTAGGAGTAGGTTAAGCTTATCATCATCCGATGTCCATTAGTGAAGGTGACACGCTCTTGACAGGTCATAGCAGCATGGCGTCACTTAAAAAAAACCTTGCGGAAAAAGCTTTTCTTCCTTCATTGTTCTCATTTGCCACTCGGAAACATTATTGACTTTATTTTTTCCACACGCTATTGTCTTCTCCGTGATTTACTTGTGCTACCGGATGTGTGCATTGTTCTTTCTTTTAAAAGGTATTTATTACATGAGTGAGCACACACATTAACGCTGAGCCATTATACTTTCACACCGGATTAACTTTTTTTTCTCTCTTTTTCCTGTGTTCACTTCCAAAACTAGAAGTAGAAAAAGTACCTTGGAACAAGGTACAAATCTCTATTATTCCAATGAGCATCCTCCTGTCTTTTTTCCATTTATTTTGGAAAAGTACACCACTACCCCATCATTAAGAAAAAATAAGATCATTTGTGTTTTTTATGTGTGAGTGTGAATGCATTTGGAGGAAGTGAACATCAACTTGGCTAATTGAATTAAGGGAAAAGATTGAATGGAATACTTTCTTGGGGGAAATTAAGTTGAAAAATGGTGTTGAAAGCTTTAATTACAATTCGTCGGAGAATCTCCCTTTTCCCTTGCATTTAAGCTGACGTCTTTCTCCATCCTTTTTACTTGTGCCACGAGTTTTGGCTTCACATTTGTGTGCGTCTACACAGAAGAGAGAGAGAGAGAAATCAAGAGAGCTGCGGTAATATTATAAAGACAGTTAAGTTTAATGATGGCGAAGTAGAAAACAGGAAATGTCTTGTGTATTCTATTTTTCGCTTTTTTTTCTCTCTCTCTCTCCGATTTCTCTGTCCTTTTTCCTTCTCCCGGACAAAGAATGATTTTCTCAGTTTTTCTCGAGAAGAAAAAAAAATCCAACAAGGCAAAACAGGCGAAAACAGGGGAAAACACACACAACAAGCAAAGTACTTCAATATTATATGTTCCATTGCTGATGATGATAATGGTTCTGGTGGCAGCCGTGATGGTAGATTGAACTGCTTAATGGCTGGTTTGGTTGGTGCCCAGGACGTGTGTGCTTTGAGGGTGTATATATTTTTGAGAAAAAGAAAGCGTGCTCTGCGCCAAGTCTCATACTTTTAAAATAATATTACTATTACGCTTCTTCCGACAAACACAGTTGTTACTTCGTTGCTCTAAACAATGTACACAAACCCGTGAGCCTAGAGGAGGTCTCATTCAGATGAGGATCCTCACTCTCTCACTCTCTCTCTCTCTTCTCACTTTTTTTCTTCTTCTGAAGAAAATAGGAAAACATTCAGACATGGTCGCACCGTAAAAACACACAGCGAGAGAAAAAAGTTTTTTGTTGGTCTCGTAAAGTGCCTAGTTTGTCTGTGCATTTGCTCCAACTGCTTTGGTTCAACAATTTTTTTTTGGGAGGAAGACAGAAAGTGAGAGAAAACCCGGGGATATAATGAATAAATGAAGTAAAATGCAAGTGAGGGCGACTACGGCGACGACGATGACAACGGGAACGGCCAAAGGACGAGGGAAAATACGATGCACACCAGAAGAAGACAGTGTGATACGAATGGTATATATATGTACTTTTTAAAACTTTTTTTCAGTGTTTACCAAAGAGATCAATTCATCGATTATTTGGACATGGCTGAGTAAACTGTAGTAATAGAAGTTGAAGTATGTAGTAATCGTAGTAGGAGTGTTTTCTTGTACTGAGAAAGAAATGAGGAAAAAATGAAGAAGCCCAGTGCGCTTAATCATAAAAAACTGGGGACAAGCAATGACGTTGCATGGAAGTAAACTCAGGAATGACATTCATTGTGGGAACTACTTAAAATATAATGATTTGAGAAAAATTAGCAAGTTACATAATGCATTTTAGAGGTTAACTGAAGAGAAATAAACAGGATGGTGGAATGTACTCTTATAATTTATTCTTTGACGAGACGGTGAACATTTCAATTCTAATTTGACAACTCAAGCAGTTTGAAATTCTAGACTAACTAATGCAAGCATCGCTGTATTTCAAATCTGAATTTCCCAGAATGCTGAAGCAGATTTGTTAACCGAAAATGTTTATAAACACACCTGCTAATTTTTTCTCTCATCTTTACATAGTAAAAATTTATACAGACTCAAATGATTGTTAAAGGGTGAAACGAGAAGCTACCGACAAGGAGAAGGACGAAAAACTAAACAATCTAAATAATGACAATGATGACAAAATAGTTGAGATAGAAAAGAATGTTTTCATAATAATAATAATAATTACTAAAACTAACGAGTCTCAAAAGTAAAACAAAAAGGGACCAAGTCAATTTATCATGTATGAATTATCCACACTCCGTTAACAAGAGTCATACATGAAAGCTGAAAAGAGAAATGTTGCTCAAAATCGGAACCTTTTTTTCCCTCATTCTATTTTTGTGAGAATGTTGTCTTTGTTTTGAGAAAAAAAAATCCGTCCCTCTTTCATGTGAACTTTTTTCCCCTTGTCTTGTTGTCTGTTTCGCTTCCTTATTAAAAGGTAAGTTGAAATTAATGAAGACTGAACATTTTTTGTTGTGCTCTCCTCCGTCCAGGAAGCAATGTCACATTAGTGCTTAACTGGTATCAAATTGTACAGACTAACATGAAATAAAAAAGTTGTATTACGGATGTTTTATTTCGCTCATTGTATGTTCTGTGTTTCTAGGCATTCCTTTGTTCCTGTCGCAGCTATTCCATCGTGATGTCAGTCACTCTTCCTTCCACGCTCACATGCTTGGAAAGCAGGAGAGAGCACACACACAAAGCGAGAGAGACAAGCCACCATCACAACAACCCGTGCTTATCTTGATGGTATAACAAGAACGAGTCAAGTGAACTTCCTGGAAACACGATGTAATCATCCAGAAGGAAAATGAGCGAGGAAACCGAATTTTCTTGTCTCCCTCAATTCTAATATTTGCTACCTTCTGCTATACGAGCTGCCTTCCTCCGTCTTTTCTTTTTAAATCCCAATTAGTAACGGGGTATTCTTGGGTAATTACACGAAATTTTTTACTGTTGTTATTGCTTGAGAATACACGTTGCTTCTTTTGGGAACAAACAACTGTGAAGAAAAAGGATTCCTACTAAAAGGGAGCAATACGGACAGGATGGAACAAAAAAAAATGATAGGAAGCAACAGCGTGAAAGGAAATGCTACTCGAACGAGTCGAGAGAAAAGGAGTCTTTCCTCCTTTTCTTGCCACATCGGAGGGGGTTGCCGGGCTGCTTGTCTTGTCAGTCAGGAGCACACACAAGATGATGCTATGATGACGATGATAACGATAACATGAAGAAGACGAGAGGAGCCTGTATTTTTTTGTGAATTTATGGGAAAACTTGGAATCCACTGTGAAAATCAAAATTAATGGAAAATGGTGGAGAATGATCATGATTAGTATGCTCATCCAAATATCACAATGTGTGAGGAAAGACATAATAATAAGAAGAAGAGGATAATTTTCTTCATTCCGATTCAGCGAATTATTGATTTAGGGGTACGAAGTGGAGTCGTATCAATATTTTACCTGCTTCTCCAATCAAACTTCCGCCTAGATCATTATCCGCCTAATATTATTATAATTACGGTGGCGGAAGACCGCTTGTCGGAGTTAGTTTTTTTTTTCACGAAAACTAAAATTGGCTTCAGGGAAGCGAGAAAACAAGAATCGGGTTCGCTCTACCAAGAAAACATTGAGCTCGAGGGATGAAGAGGATATACATATACTCTTTGCAAAAAAATAAACACTCTCCAGTTCCGGCTGAAAAAAAAACATTAGAGAATCCCCCGTGAATAAAAGGGAAAGTATAACAAAGAAGTATTTTTTTAAACAAACCGTGTGTGTAGAATGGAGTGGATGATGATCTGCAAACTTGGTTTGATCAGTTACTTCCCTAATTAGCTGAGCTTGATGAGGTGATTTTCCCAAGGAAAGTAGCAACCGAGAGAATCAGTTTGCTTGGTCCATCTCTCTTATCAACACACACTGTTTTCAAACCTTCCGGAAAAGAAAAGAGCTTTGAGCTTGAAACATTGATCTACTGGAAACTCACCCACCGTCCAAATTCATGGAAGATGTTAAATCTACACACAAGTTATTTTGTTACATCGATGCGCAGTCAGTCACCTTTGAAAAATCTCATTTAAGAATGTAAGTTTGACTCAACGAATTTTTCTTTTTAGTTTGGAAACTTTAATTCAAATTGTAACAAAGGATGAAAACCTGAATTAATTTTTTTCCAATTTTACCAGCAAATGTTGCACATTCACAATTTTTTTTTGAAAAAAAAATGTATTATTTCATGAAAAAAAAAATTTCGATCAAACGTGCAGTTGCTTTACACAAGAGAGGGAAAAAAAGTTTCTTAATTCACGAGTGTAAAAAAAGACAAGAAGAAATCTTCCTTTCTCTCCTTTTTCTATCCATTGCTAATAGGTAGGTAAACGAAAATGTGCACACACACTTCCACTCTGTACTGAATGCAGGGAGGATGTCAAAAACAGATGGATTTTCCATTCCCCAGTTAGAATCTCCAGGTGGTACTTGTCTCGAACAAAATCTACATTTCTGAGAGAGAGAGAGAAAAGAGAAAAAATTCGGGAGTAGATGAAAAAAAAGAAACTAACTACAGGGAAATCCCGTTACATTTCAGATACACATAAACCCATTACAAATGGAGGATCCAAATACAGATGTTCTTCATAATTCGAACTGATCCTCTTTATCTGCTCCATTTAAGTTTTTCTTCCCGAGACCATTGTAGTAATGCATCAGACTTCTATTTTGATTTTCTATGTAAATCAGAAACGAGATGAGTTTATTTGGAATGCGAACTAATGCATATCATTTTATTCGAAGATTTCCCCTTCAATAATGGTATTTTTTTTTGTTGATAATGGTATCTGGATACAACATCACATATCCGTCCGCCGCGCGCGCGGTCTGCATTTTCTGCATTTACATACAGCACATTATATTTTGACATGAATTGATCGGGAAATCGAATATTAAATGTGAATAAGAAAAAATGTGAATAACATGCCAAAGCTAAGTTAGTATTCTGTTACAAGTTTTGAAATGGAAAGTGTAAACTTGAAAGGGTGTAGAATGTCGAAAAATAAAACCCAATCCTAACCTTTCCGGGAAATATAATGACGGATTCACGTGAGAAATTGCAGATATTTTTGGAACTTGACACTAAAGTTTGCAACACAATGAAATTTAGACGTTATTATCAGCTATTCTTGAATTATGAAATGTGAGATAGTTCAATCTAATAACTAATACCCCATAATTCTTCCAAGTTTGAGCCTTTTTTTTGCCAATTGAAGTCGAAATTAGATTTTATTTATTGTGAAGTGCAAAGGAAATGGCAGTAAAAGAGCCAATTTATGTGAAACTTCTTTCCTTCTTCATTGTTGCTTCTAAATATAAATTATGACTATCGGTCGAGTTTTGTGATAGGAACATTCCGAACTTGCTCCTGTATTTTCGTATACAGAAATACATATTAAGTTCAATATACTCTAGACTTGATTTATATAGAATAGCAAGTAAATTGATTTTGTTGGGACTTTCATTATTCACTTTTCCTTGCCTTCGAATTACCCAAACATCACACTCACGTACATTTGGCACTTCAAAATAACATCAGTCAATTAAACATTCCAGTCTATGCGGTCACATTCAATTGTGTCACAAATGATAAGTTAAACACCATATAGCCAAATGTGATGAATAAATTCACTCATACAGATCTGCGTCAGAGAGAGAGAGAGTAAAAGCTGGGGGAATCCATATAAAAAAGAGGAAATGAAAATACAAGAAAAAAAATCGGAATTTCCCCTTCAATAAAGAATAATACTTCTCTTGTGCCATGTTGGCCGCATCCCTTCACAATTTTTTTTTCACCAGTTCATTTACGTCAACCTTTCTCATTTCCCCTTATTCCACACTCCTTGAAGAAAGCAACACAACGAAGAAATGTCTCGGATGTAATTACAGCTTCTTCCGAAGTGAAGCCAAAGGAGTGAACTCATCGGAAAAAAAAATCTCATCAAACTCAAATTGCCAAATTATGTTGACGTAAAATTGATGTAAAGGTGGGGATACTTTAACTTTTTATTCGTTACATACATAAAACACTTTAATAAATCTTAACTTTTCCCATGCAAAGTAGTTTTCTTGTTCGAGGAAAAAAAGTAACTTTTTCCCCTGCAAAAAAAAAACTAATAATAGTTCAGACTCGCTGGTGCTGCTGCTGCGACCGCAAAATCAAGATGTTTCTTTAAAGGTCTGAGCAAGTCAACCTTTTGTGGGGAATCACAGATAAAAAATAAATCTGTATCGCATGCACACTAGAAAATCCAAAGGCAAAAAAAATAACTTGTGTCAAGAGGGTTGTTTTTCTGCCCAACAGCGGAATACAAGCGGTATATAATAAACTTGTGTAAGTGGGATGAGGATAAGGAAAAAAGTTATTTTTTCTCTCTCCTCCTCGAGGAGACACTAAAAGTGGCAGCAAAAGGTTGTGCCACCGTCATCCAAGAAAAACATGGCAACACCACCAAAAAGGGAGATGACAGTCTCGCGGACAAAGCAGAAAAGGGGGTTGTTATTACTTCCTCAGAGGTTTCCAGTCTTTACATCTTTTTGCCTTCTTCATCATTCCTGTAATTCAATATCATATATGTAGAAGTAAAATATGGGAAGTCGGTTATTTTCTATATATTTTGAGCACAAAATGGTAACAGTCATCCATATTTGAGAAGCACCTCCATAAATGCTAAAACGGAAGGAAAATTATGATAAAGTATATAAAATGAATATATGTATGTATATGTCCCTATAATTTTATGTATTTACTGTCAGCAGAGAAGTTGCTTTTTTGGAGATGCTGCTGATGAGGAAGAGGACACTTCCTCCTCATCATTAATGAATCCGCACCATGGAGTGTCTTTCTTAACCAGCCGACGACGGTGGGTGAGCAAAAGGAAACCAATTTTGACGGAGATGAGCACAGGAAGTGGCAACTTCTTGGTTCGTTTCAGACTCAAGATTTTGGGAGAAAACAAGCAATTCTTAGAGTCAATCAGGTTGCCAATTTGTCTCATTTTTCCTTTCCCTTTATTACTCCAGCCACTATAAAGGATGAAATAAAATTTGTTTTGCGGGGGTACCAATTTTTCTTGGAGCATTGATTTAATGTTTTCAAATGTTTGCTACTTAAGAAATCTAGATTCGGGGGTTCAATTTTTTTTGACACTTTCAAAAGTAACATGCCACTTCCCATTTACATGTCACTTTTTCATAAATTGTCAACTAGTTGTACAGCTACAGCTGAGTAATATTCATATGCATGCACTTTTCCCGGAGCTGCAATTTGTCATAAACTAACAACGATGAACATACTGAAGGATGTATGGAAGCGTGTCATAATTTTTCGTGACCAAACGGAAAATCTCCGGAAGCATCAGTAAAGGAAGAAAGAAAGAGGTTCGTGAAAATGACTTTTTCCTTTCCACAACTTCTCCCGGGTCAACGTGCACCATGGACGATATAATATTTCATCTGATCGTGAGTTACATGCATGTATACACACTTCTTTCTGTCTGTCTCACCCTCGCGTCCTTTCTTCGTCCAACCTATCCTGTTTTTTTTGTTGCCTCACTCTCCATGCACACATACATACTACTACCAAATAAAAACTGGGAAGTGAGGGGCGTTTCGAAGCGTAAACATAAAAAAAGTAGACAAAAGAAGCAAACAATGATTCTGTAAAAGGAGATCATTTTCTTTTGAACAACAAATATATGTATGTATGTGTGTATATAAAAATATATATTTACAAGGTGTGTGTGTGTGTGTGGATCTGTCACGTCTGAGTCTCCGCAAATGCACTCCGATCTTACCTTTACACATTCATGAAGGGTGAGCGACAGAAAGATCCATTACGGCCACATTATTACTGGCGGAGGAACGGGAGGGAAAGGAATTAGTGGGATGTGCTGTGACGCTGAAAAGGGGGAAATGGAGAGTGACAAAAAATACAAGATGATGAAGACACTGGATACGGTTTCAATATTTTTTCCCTCTTTCTTCTCTACTCTTTGCTCTTCCTTCATCAAATGGGAAAGGAAAGCAAATTGTAATGTTGCGTTTTTCTCTGCTGAGACGATTCGAGCGGATATTCCCTTCATAATCCATTGGAACAACATTGGCGTAATAAGGTTGGGGCATAAATTGAAAGGTCATGCAACATTACCACGTATTGTAGGAGTCGAATGTTATCTTATCTAGAATTCTCAAATAGGAAATAATCTCTATCGTTATCATAAGCTTCCTTCAATTGGCATGATGATTAGTGAAAAATTGAAAACAGTTTGTTGTGTGATGAGTCAAGTCAGTCGAGTGCTTACCTACTAAGTCGTCTTTACGACTTACCGTAATGTTATTTTGTATTGTATGTAGTAGTTGTAATTGAAAATTACGGTAATATACTGCACTTGTGTCATATTACGAAGCTATTATTTTAAAGTAGAAGAGGATTACTTGGGAGACACTTTTGACAATGTCAACAGACAACAATGATTATGTAAACCTCAATCACGACTTGCGACATTTAATGATCAAAAGGGTGTGGGCAAACTAATGCTAGAAAAGAAGTTGCTTACCTTGTTGGGCTTAATAATTTGCCATTTTACGCTTTGAACTTTGAAGCT
>JAHZNF010003147.1:0-12518 GCA_027744215.1 Troglopedetes dispersus | reverse complement strand
AGAAAGAAACTTGTTTCGGCTGGTCCGACGTGCACATAAAAGGAAAAACTAGTAACTTCTTGTGGACTTGGTTAGCATTTCTACAATTACCTCTCATAACCATGCTACAATCCTGCCTGAATCACGCGAACACCGTGCTTGGTATTGTATGGTGAAGTACTCCGGTTGGTTGAGTTTGTTGTTCAATTCCTTTGAGGTTTCTGTTTTCGCGAGCCCTTCACTTTCTTTATAAATTTTTCATAAAGTGTACACTACAAATTAACGAACCGTATCATGTTTGGTACTTGGTATAGTGTAGAGGAAGGTTAAAATTTTAGTTCCTACTTCGTGCTTTCAGATTACAAGGGAATAACTTATTATGAATTTCACAATCACAGAAATATTCTCATAAACATACCTCATATATATAAAGCTTATCTTGTTAGTGTGCTACGTCCCCGGTAAAATGACTTTTATAAAGTCAATAACCCAAACCCATCCACGAGGTAGCTCCCTAAGCTTATATATCAATCGATGGGTGGGGCTAATTCAATATTTCTTCACAAAAATCCAGAATGTGCGTTATTGTCCCGTTCCAACTCGGTTACAACAAATAAAGCGTTTCTCTGCATCAGAACAGGATCATGCACAGAAAAAATACATGTTTCGTGATATTAAAACTCTGTGTGAAAGTACTCCAAGCCCCAACTGGCAAATCGGATGAAAGTACGGGCAGGTAAAACAAAATTTATTTAACGAAGAAGGGTGAAATGTTGTGGTTCTCTTTATAACTATCAAAGTACGTAGTTATTTTCAGGGAAGTCCACCCAAATTGATTCAAGTGCCATTTGTACATGAAATTACTTATCCTTTTCAACATAACCACCCATCCTAATGCACTTATTCCACCGGTGCACAAGTCTTTGGCGGTCTTCATTGAAGAATGGTGAAGTCCGACGTACCAGCCATGAAATTACGCCTTTTTACCTATTCGCCGGTTTGGTACGTACTTGTGCATAAAATAGTTTTTCTATTTTGGGAACAAAAAATAGGTGATGACTGTAATGAGGGTGGGCCAGTTAACATATCCTATCGTCAATTTTTGTCTAGCAGGTCGAGAATTATGAAGAGGTGCATTGTCATGATATAGGCAAAAATATGGTTTCACAACTTGCCATCATGCTTCATTAAATAGGTGTGATTTTATTTTTCCGTGACACTGGCATGAGCTGCACCTATAAGTGTGCACTTTATATGTACAAAAAATCAGTAAGTAGAACAGCCATCCTACCTCCAAAAAATAAGCATAAAAATTTTCTCAGATTTTTTTTTGCAAAATAGCTTTGAAAGGAGAGGGTAATCCTCTCCTTTCCAAAAGACCAAAAGAAAGCCAGTACTTTCCCCTTTCCTTACATGGCATAATCACTGAATGCATTTAATTGGAGAATGAGAAATAGGCAAAGAAATTTGGGCTGACTTCCCTGAAAATAACTACGTACATCTGTTTTCTCTTATAAGACCATTCATTTCACAGAATACTCCGCAAAACTGTAAAGATGTTCCATCTTTTTTAGCGTAAACAATTTTCCAACTTGTTTAAGCTTGACTTGTCCCAAGCAAAAAAAAACTTTTATCCTTACAAAGAAACCCTGACAAAATTTATGAAAGAAGTTTCCCATCAACAATATAATGTCCCCTTCCCATTCCCTTGCACGTCGCACCGGGTAGTTGCTTGCAAGTCAAAATTCCACTCACTCGGAGTTTCTCCATACTACTCTCTCTACACTCGCAGATTGAATCATCATAATAGGAACAACATAATAATTGTCAGCTTAAACAAAGAAGAGTAATGAAAACAACTGCCACTTATGGAAACAGCCGGAAAATTTTGCTTCGTCATTAAAAATTATATGTGCGCTTTATATTTCTCCTTTATTCTCGGAAGGGAAAAGTCCTTGAAAGCACCCTGAAAAATGTTGGGACAATTACTTATTTAAGGTATTGATCAGTGCTTCTGTACATCACACTTAGAAAAATAAATCCAGACATTTCTAGTTGATAAACTGCGTTCCCCTTCCTAATAATAATCAACATTATTATTGTACAAATGCAAACACAAGCGAAACTGCTTTTCGGCTCCCACATTCAAACAATAATTTGTTTGAATGTGGGACTATTTTGTTCACACCATCACTGTGACTGTAATTATGTCATATAGTGAATCACTATGCCAAACAGACTTCGGGTTCTGTTCAACCCATGCATATTGCTCAAAACTTTCCTAACTACATAATATATACCAATAAGTGCGACTCTGACCATGAATTACGTACAACTAATATAATTCCAATATCACGCGTGACCATGCAGACTTGACAGTAACTTCACAAACTGTGAGTACTACACAGAAGAACAACTCAAAATAATAATTTCACGTGTAAATGCCTCGCGGGAAGAAGCCTGCAGCTGTTGTGGTTGTCTTTCAAACAAGAGCCCTTATTATGGATGCTAACACAGGTAATGTTCTACAAAGACATGAAAGTATTACATTCCACCGGATGAAACGTGATAACTCATTTTCTGTTCTAGAGACCTTAGTAGCTTGATACCCCCTACTTTCTCCTAGCTTTCAACCATATGGCATTTGAACACTCCATGCAGCTATGTACACACCGAGATTTTATCCACGAAAAACTCATCCAACATACTGTCATATCAAATTTATAACATCCACTCCTCATAGCGCATGTATGCTACTCTGGCCTTTTCCATTTATCTCTTCTGCCAGAAGTAGATCATGTAAACCGTACTCCTGACTTGAATGTTTGGTTTTCAGAGAGATATTCAGAATGAATATGCAGAAGGTATTTGCAACTTGAGTTTTATGTGACATTTGAATTCATTCTACTACAAAAACTTGGACACCTTCTCTCACCCACACTCCTTGCTCATTCAAAATTTTTTATTTCATGAAAACCTGATGTGAGGGAATGACCCTTCCTGCCTAATGTGTTTTTTATTCATCTAGATCCCAATTTATCCACTCTACCCTTGTCATAATACCTGAAGCATGGCTTTCCGAATTGCCCATATCTCGAGATTCATATTTCTCAGGACGGTTTGCCGCATAAAGTGTCTTAATTGACGGATTCTCCAAGTTCTTTCCTGATACTGCTAGTTTAGACGTCGTCGGCGCCGTTCCAAATTAATTGCGTAGCACGAACTTTCACGACTTTCACCGCGGCAAACNAAATTAATTGCGTAGCACGAACTTTCACGACTTTCACCGCGGCAAACAAGTACTCAGGATTTAGGAGGTAAACTCTGAATTGGAATTTGAACGTGTGAAATCGATCAATACCTTATTGGCCGTACCTAAGTTTTCCGTTCGATTTAAAGTTGGAAATAAGAAGTATAAGTTGGAATTAAGAAGTATCCTGGTTTGATGGCATAAAGAAAAATTCATCATAAGGTGGAGAGTTGCGCGTCTGTCGTTATAAAAACGAATGTTTTGTTTTTGTACTGATTTTGCTTGTATCCATAAAACGTTTCTTTCAAACAACTTTGTTTTCAACTGAGCAAAGGTGATATTACGACCTTTCAAGAAATTTTGTTTCATTCGCTCCACAGCTGACTTAGATAATTTTCAAGTGGAATATTTCTTGTCTTGTGTGATTCATCTTATAACTTTTATTAGCCTAGCGGGGCGGCGGCATTTCAAGAAGTTACTTCCTAGATATATGTATGTTCCGTGTTCCACCGAACTGATATATTAATTTGCTGTGTATTTTGCAGAAGAAAGCTCACGGCTGTGTATGAATGTCCCTTTAGGCCATATGCGTAGGTATTCAAATTTTTTGCTCTTCTACATTGATTCTCATTTCTCATGCTAAATTGTATACGGTTAAATAAAAATCTTGTCACTTATTCCATACGCATAATTGATGTGGCTTGACATTTGACAACTTCTGAAATGAACATAATAATGTAAATAGGACACATGCAGGAATATTAATATTTGGAGCTTACCCTTACCGTTTTGGGTAATTTCTGCCCGGTAGGAACGTCTGTGGCTGGCAGATCTCGAGGTACTGTTGACGTGTTGGAGGACTAGACATGCGGAAGTAGAAGTGAGCGCCCGTTTTTGACGTAACGCTTCCCGGAAGATCTTTGAGTACATTACTATCATTACTATGGCGGGAATCCAAAAGGATATGGAAGATGAAACCACCGCGTAAACTACAAAACCAAAATACAAATTAAAAGGTTTCAGCAAGTTATACATTTCACTTTTTTACCAAGTCATATCACACCACAAGCATTACGTTATTTTGGTTTTTATATCCGCTAATATGATACGAGGGAAACACACTCGAAATGGTTCACAGATCTCACCAATGGGGCATCAGGAGAATTTTAGAAGAGAAGAAAGCAGCTGAACCTAGTTATCAGCAATCTATATTCTAGTCTTGTAATTGTAATTATATATAACTTTGCATGAAAAGCAGGAATTTTTCCGTCACTTGAAAATGCAGAAGCGGTAGGGCTTGAGCACGAAACAGGTGTACAGAAGACGACGCATAATATATGTAGCTTTTATGCATATACAAATGTATGGTGGTACAAGCTAACATTTGCTCCTGGAAGATCAAATTTAATTTAACATGGCATGTCTAAAGTAAGACTCCCTCCTCGCATCAAACTTCACCGTTCACCCTTTTGCCGTGATCCTGCATCAGTCAGTCATGTGTATTTTATTTTGGTTGAATGAAACAAGAGCACTGGGGAAAAAACTCCGAATTCTTAAAAAAAACGAGATTTATATGCTGCATTTAATGATTGGCAAGAAACGCAAGCGGTGGTGCCCGTGAGCTGGTTCACTCCTTTAGAACAAGAGGCACCTTGTAACCGACACGCTGGGTGTTTACTGCATTGCATTGTGCACCTTGAATTTTGCTATCTCGTTTCATCCTATCCTTTACTACCTAAATTTGATGAAGGTGGAAAGTGGTTTCATTTTCAAAACTGTTGAAAATGAAAGCGAACCGAAAGACGTGGTCTGGAAAAGGACACACAAACCTGTATACGAAATATAATTTTCTTGCGCTTCAAAATAATAAAGGGCCTCAGCATGCCAATATTAAAAAATGAATGGAGACAGTTTCACACTACTCATTAGGACTACCTACTATGTAGTTGTGAAACAGAAAACTAGGGAAGCGGTAACTACAATAAATATACAGTAACGATGTTTGTTTTCAGGGAATGGCTTTGTAATTTAATTGAGTAAATTAATACTGATTATTCACGGACTTTGTATTTCAATCTCTCTGAATCTTTCAGGACTGATTTTTCGATCCGAAGAAACGTCTTCATTACCATCACCTGCCTATATAGGAGGCTTATGCGGTGGCTACTCTCGTTGCACGTTTATTTTATTTTCGTACTTCTATAAGTCGATATAGGTGAACCTTGTGTGCTGGTCGAACTGCGTTCCGGTTCAGGATGTAAAAAGTGATTACGACTACGCTTTTCGTTTCGTTCCATCTAATTGTTTAATCTTGATTGTTTAATTGAAGCAAAACGTCTTATTCTATTATACGGAGGGTAATGGCGAATTGTGTAGGAGTAGGAAGCATGATCTACCCACCCCGTCCAATATTTTCAGAGAAATAAACACTGACTGCTCTGTGTGTTTCCAGGTTCGCATCATCATGTCACGTATTAAAGGCCTCCCCTTATAAACGGAATATTTAATTTAATATGTGGTTTTCCAAACGGAATGGCATATAGGAAGCCAAAAAGCAGGCATGTAGGCAGTGCAATCTGAGCAGGTGTAAGTACCGCATCGGGGAATTACAACCTACTTTCGCAACAAAATGTAGGATGTGCAAACAAGGATACACAAGCAAGGAAATGAAGTATGCTTAAATTCTAATTCTGCCCTCAGCATGAAAATGTATTACGCATGTTTCACAGAATGAACAAAAAGTGTTTACTGCATATCTCGTCGGAGCAAGGAGCGTATTCTCAGACTCTCCTGCGTACGTTATTTTTCTTATCACAATTTAAGTGCTCCCAGAAGATATCGGAGTACACCGGGTATTTTTCACGTAGCTTTCACTTGGTGCATGGAGCGTAGACTTCCGCCGCCATGTCGAAGCTCTCTGCCTGCTTTCTTTCTAATTTCTTAATAGTTTATAACTAGTGAAGAACTAACTTCATCCAACCCCGTTTCAGTGGAACCTGACTGAGCGTTCTTGACAAGACGGTGGCGTCAACTGATACCATTTTGCAACAAACTTCAACATCTTCATCTGGTTTTCATATGAAAGTGCTTCACTTGTTTTTCTTCACAACTTGTGAAACGGTGACTTCCATTCTAGCATTCGCTTGAATAACTTCGAACTCGGTTATCTCTAGGTTCCGAAGACTGGCACAACAGCAAATTCTTATCGACGGATGTAGTAGCTGCGCTACTAGCACTACCACTATGCATCATACATCATCATGATACATCATCATCATCCTGTCCGCGTTCAAAGATAAAAAGTAGCGTATCTTCCTGTATCTTTTGCGTAGGTTTCTTTTGCATACTAGTTATGGAGCTGTGACGCTATGTACAAATGTCATGTCTGTTAGCGTAGTGCATGTCGGTGACAAAGTTGTTAAGGATTGGGATTCGCTTCGAACCACATGACTGCTGATTTATTTAGTATTTGTATCAGTGTTCTAACTTTTTGTTCGCTGATACAGGCAATGTTACATTAAGTATGTTTATACAAAATACAAACATGTAGTAAGCCTTTGAATCCCATAAAAAATTCTTTGATCCGATTAGTTTTTCCAGTCACGCACCTGAGGAAAATACCACATCCTTTAATACAATTTCACATGAAATATACCTCATCTAGTTTCTCATTGACATGCATCCTCATGTAGCAGCTTGCACCTTTCCATCAGCAATACGTGGGAATTGAATTATAAAACGTGTACCTTTTACTCTTTTATCATCATCATATCAATTTTATATCTGGCGAGAAAGCTGCTTTAAACTTTGATGTAATAAGTGTTTTGAGCGTGACAGAATTGGGCTTGAGCCCACAGTGCTAGCAGCACCGAAGGTTTTTTTTGTTCCCAAAAGTTTACGGATGCCGAGTGCGATTGAGAATGCCATAAAATGGCGATGGTAATGGGGAAGTACACCATACTTCAAATAGATGAACAATTATTACTGGAGTGGTTTAGAAATGAATTTATAAGAGAATGGACTTACCTCTATTAGGGACGAAATCACAGAGCTCCGGATTCTGCCTCCGCTGTTCTTGATACTCTTCAGTTGTGTAAATACCAAGGAATATTGGTGTAAAGGAGAGAAAGGATGGCAGGATCCATATTGAACCTGTAAATTACAAAAGAAATTTCCCGTTAATATCCCCAATCTCCGCATTTAATATTTACAAAACATAACAAAAATTTGTGTGTATACGTGTACAGAAAAATAGAAACGTAAAACTTTACTGCTTCAATATTTTACATAATAAGTATTAATTCTTTTACGTAATACTATTAGAAAAAAATATCCAGAGTTCCGAGCTCCTTCTCCATTCCTTTGTTTTTAAAAGGGTATACGTAGGCATTATCTGAAGTAATAAAATGACTTTGACAACGTGTATCTCGTCACAAAATTTCAAGAATAAGTTGATAGACATAATACAATCATTCTATGGAGAATTTCAATCTCTTTCGGGTGGTATGATTTACGGCAAAAGTCGTAGGCTGCTTGGAACGTGAGTCACGAAAATGTAATAAACTTGAAAAAACTCTCAAAGTGGATGAAAAACAGTGAATTTTCAACTTTGCAGCGGAGTTTTGTATGGGTTAATTTTAAAGAATTTCCACTTATAGTAATTGAGAGCATGGATATTCAGCGATCGATGGATGCTATCAGCTATTCGATAGTGGTGACCCATTACTGGGAAATCGATCAAGAACTAAAAAATGGTCGCACTTCGGGGTACTTAAAGTGAAGCCTACCCCGGGTAAAGATATCCGAGTTTTGTCGTGGACAATAGCAGAGAACGTCAGGCCAGGCTGCGTTTGTATAAAATACTATTAAATTTGTTCAAGCGTGCTCAAATGTGAATTAAATTAAATTATTTCATTACTTATAGTCATACCCACGTACAAACGCTTGATGATTTTATTGTCGTAACGTAAGTACTTTGGGGTTGGTTGGGATTGTACTTAACCTAAAGATTTTGTAAAAGTTAACTAACGACTCGAAGAGCGTCCGTTCTCCGTTACAATGGGTTCACTTGTAAAATGGTAATGTTTACAAAAGACAAAGTCCTACATACTACATATACTTGCATTAAAAACATTCATGGCTTGTCTTATAACTTTTTGGGTGAATAAATTCAGTGAGATTGGTACACCAATGCTTTAGTTACTGTCCCTTTGGTCCTAACTCTTCCATGCTCATGTAAAAAAAATTTCCACGTGTTGTGATTACGTTACGGAAAAGTGGGGTACCCCATGAACTGAATTCAGTTCGGAATTAGCTTTATTCTATGTAATCGACCACGCTGATTACGAATCCGCTAACCGTTTTTCTCTAAAGTATACGCAGTGACCGTTACAGACGGATAAAATGTCAAAATTTAAAACCTGTACTATTTTGACTTTACTTGATCAAATCGACTACGCTGATTCCGAATCTGCTAACTGTTTTTTCAAAAGTGTATGCAGTGACCGGGAAACGCTGTTCAAATTTCAAAATCAATATAATACGCTATTTGTCTTTTTACTTGATCAAATCGACCACGCTGATTCCACATCTGGCAACATTTCTTCTTCAAAGTGTATGTAGTGCCTGTTACACGGTGAAATAAGTGACTAAAAGAATGTTCTATGATTGTTCTTATTGCAAGAGGATTACGTAGTTGTGGTTGTGACTGACTGTGACGCAAACTTTCACATCGGATCCCCAAAGAACCCCCTGACAAACGTGATGGTTTTCTCACGTGTTATTGATGAGAAACAATGATACTAGCTACAACGACAGAATGTATGGTATCCCGTGGATTTCATTGTTCCGAACTCAGCTGGACCTTGATTTACTTTTTTCCCAGGTCAGAGGTATCTGAATTGAAAGAATACAACTTGTTATGTTGTGTTGGTCTGATTAACTCCAACAGTGTCGGGTTAAGAAAAAGATTTAATGCAATGAATGTCTTGCTGTGTGAAGGAGACCTCTGTTAGAGGAAATTTATAAACGTTACATTATCCACTAGACTTTACTAGTCACTTGATATAGGAAGTGACGAGTAAATACTAGGAGTAAAATTTCATTAGATTTTTCTTATTTCCTATCCACCTTTTCTCTTGTTGAACAATTTAAGGGACGTCACCGGTGTAATGTGCACTCAGATTTTTATGTGGAATTCTTTCACCCTGTAGTCTGCCTGTACCGATTGATTTGTTAGAGACCAATAAGATGGTTGGTGAAAACCGGTCAGCACGCTTGACTCACTTGTACAAACTTCAATCAAACCAATTTTTGAAAAGAGTCAGGTTATATGGCAGATTGTATTGTGCTATTTATGAAGCAACACACGGCACAAGTTTATTATGCGTAACAAATTACGTACATATTACATATGTAAGTGCCTGGGAAAGTGCAAAGGCAACCGCAAAGTGTTTACAGAAAAACAGAAAGGCCCTACTTGATTATCTTAAATTTATGTTTGAAAAATGGTTTGCCTAATTAAATTAATTGAGGTGGCCATCTGCTATTTATTTTATACGTGGAATTATAGAATAATATTATTGAAATTGTAAGTGTGAGAGTATATTAACTGCAAAGGCTAGAGACTCCCAGGGATCAAGCGCTATTGTTTACCTTCATGAATTTGTATGAGTTAGATGAAATGAAGATTTAAAGTCAGAATTATTACAACTTGGTGATTCCTGACTTTGCATGTAAACCAGTCATTCAGAATCCGGGTGGATTTTCTTTGTTGCCTCATATTTGTCATATGTTTTTCGAGAATTTTCTTGTTAGAAACTAGAAAGTGAGCTGCTTTACTTTTGGAACCCATCGCCAAAATGCACTAACTCTGGCAAAGTGGCGAATGCGTTACGAACATGTCCGGCCGGACAACCGAATGCGAACTGTACGGTAAATGTGCAACGGAACAAGAGAGCACCTTTTATCCAAGTCTTCGTCGGTTCATGCCAAGCATCCTCCAAATGATGATACACTACCTGGTTCTTTTCTTTATATTCAGTGTTGGCTAGAAGAGAGGGAAAGTGGTACGACGTAAGCACTCAGAAATACGTATTAACTAAACATTTTTCTTTCCTTCCATGTTTTTGTTAACATTATACGGAATAACACGACCTATGCACGGAAAGACTGCTACGATCACCACAAAAACATCTTACGAATAAACACGGTATGTAAAAGGGAGCTCTGCTTTCTCCAGCTTGTACTGTACTTGATGCTTGGCTCTGCACTTCTGTGCTGCGGGTGTAAATTCTGTCTATCTTGAGCACATTCGCGCTTGCTATTCGCCTAATCATACAGTACATGCTCAGAGACCATGTGTAAACTGAGGACATGTTGGTTTTTAGCAGATTTTGCTGGAAAGAGAAAATCTATTGAAACATGTTGAAAAAGAGAATAGTAGAAAAAGATAAGGAGGAACATTATAGCAGCATCTTTAACTCGCCCAAACTTTGGGGCTCTGTCAAAATGTATATTTTGTCTAACGTTCTCTGCAGTAGCCTCTGCTGCTTGCTCCTATCGTTCTAACAAAATCGTATGAAAACATGTATTATAGCAGTCGTCTCTTCCGCGAAGAACTGATAGCTAAGGGGGAAAAAGTCGAAATGAAAGTCAAATTCCGTGGGCAAGATTTTATGAAACTCATATTTGGTTGCAGACCTTGAAGGTGAGACTTTTTGAATGATATTTTCAAGGTGTGAAACGTAGAGTGCACAAAGTCCCGAGAAATCTGTCCTTCCAAATGAACAGTACTTGCTGTGCTGGAAAATCTACAAAATATTTTTAATAAATCAACGCGAAAGATGTCAGACGAACTGTGCCTGATCAAACTTTCATTCGTTTGGCAATGTTGTCGTTCTTTAAAATTGTATATGGAACTTAACCAGAATTCTCTGTGTGGCATACTTTTTAACCAGCCGCTGTTTGAAGAAGGGAGCCAAGTGTTTTTAGACACTCACGAAGGTATCTTGGCCACACAGGCGGCTTATGCAGAATGACACTAACATAGCTTTCTTGCAGGCATTTTTATGCGTCCTTTTACGTAGTTACTACACAAAATTATGTATGCTGGGTCTCTGGGCATATCGGTTTACCCGATGCCTTTTTGTACTAACTTACATTGTTATCCTGTTTATCTAGTGTCTCGTCCCACATCCCCAAGGTGTCAGTTTCACACTGCATTATTTACTTGTCAAACATCTAGTATTAAACTTGCATCGACACAAACTACGTGTCAGTGTTTCCCCTCTCTGCATTATTAAAGTTAAGATTTTGATCGTTTATAATTCCCCAACTATTGTAGATACCAGTGGCTGGGGAACTTTATTTGGTTCCCACTAATTTTAAAATGTATCTAGCCCGGCTCTAAGTAAGTTATTTTTAGTTTCTTTGAATAGGCATGCATAAACAAGTACACTTTAATGTGGACAAGAGAACGACATGAATGCAAATGTACAAAAATGTTAAATCTAAAAAAATTTTTGGGGAAATGTACTTATAGGTCCTCTTCGATTTTCCTGCTCTTTTACACCAGATTTTAGAGGATGATAAGTAGGTTCTAAATCCGCGAGAATTTTTAGCGCAAACCACTACCTCATTGAAAATCGACCCAAAAGTGGACAGAAACTTCATGTAATATTATGGTTCCTGTGACTAACTCAACACATTTTTTACAATTAGCTTAGTTACATGAAACAGTTTAATCATAAAATATCCATTGTTTCAACAATAAAGCTAGCAAATACAACAATTATATTTCCTTAACGGAGACGGAACCACCCTCTCGATCGTGAACTTGACTTTTACTTACCGAACCTAGCCTTAGTTTTCAGAAAATAACTTGGTTTTTACCAAACCTATAACCTTTGGCTTTTTTACCGAACCCAACCTTAACTTCCAGAAGAGAACTAGGCTTTTACCGAACCGAAGCAAACACGATTAAGAACCTACTCATTGTCCTCTACAACCTGGTATGAATGAAAATCCCAAGTAAGGGAGCTATTGTAACATATCGCCAATTTTTTTGTTTCGGGTATGTGAGATGAAACAAGCTCATTCCACTTGTTTAGAGCTTTTATAACAACAACTGCTCGCAAGTCTTCGCCTGAAATGATACGTGGAAACAATACCGCTTTCAAAAACAAAACATGTTAATGCTCTCAGTTTCCATTTCAGAAGATGAGGGAGCGAAGCTAAAAGGACAAACAAATTAATATTAAATGTGTAGTTCATGTAAGCCGCCTAGTGT
>JAHZNF010003145.1:0-12667 GCA_027744215.1 Troglopedetes dispersus | reverse complement strand
GCAGCAGTAATGTTGAGTAGACAGAAATTTTAACCGGAAATTAAATCTAGGTATCCCTTCCATCTACACAAGACTCTTAGTTCAAGAACGGTTTTTTACCGGATTCTGAATCGACGGATCCAGGTTGATATGCTTTCTATATAAAAAAGCTGAGCTTCACTGGCTTGTTTATGTGATTACTCTCGTGCCAGTGTACAATTCTCTCGTTTCAGGCCAGAGTGCACACAGGTACATTCTAAAATGTGGATGTTGCAAAAAAATATATTCTGTTTATACTTTAGAACTGCACACAAAAGCCAAAGTGATTTAGCTTGCTCATTCATTCATTCATTTTTTCGTAGAAAAAAAAGACCGTTCTCTTGCCACTTGTGCCTAATATTTTATTGAGGCAGCCAAAAAATGGAGAAAAGCAGGAAACAGTATAATTTATACAACATAACATGCCTATAAAATGCCGATCCTTCCTCTAGCGAAAAACAAAAGAAGAGTGAAATGGAATGTCAGAAGAGACAAACCACGAGAAAGAAAAGAAAAGTGTTATACAGCCACGGCAAGGGTGGATATAATATGCATAATACATAGAGGAAAATAATGTAGTAGCGGTTGTGATGATTATACAGTGGTAATAGTGGTTGTGTCGTAATAGTACATCCTCTCCCTCACATTCAGTTTCATGCTTCGTTTACTTTCTGTGTTCGACTAAAATTTGCTTCCAATTTCAAAGCCATGAATTTTTACACGAGAAAAAAGAAAAGTCGGAGAGAAAAGGAAACACTCCTTTTCTCGGTTACTGATCCTTGCGATTTCTGGCGCAGGAGTGAGTTGAAAAAAAAAATCATAAAAAGCACGAACGCTTGTAGCAATTTCGAATCGATTCTTCACGTGGTAGGTAGGTCACCAATGGAAGGTGTTTTGGAATATGCGTGTAATAATAATAACCATTGCGAAATGGGAACCGAAAGTACAAAAAAATAATTGTACAGTGTTAATAATAGCAATACGATGGATGGATGTAAGCAACAAGCAATTTAAATCTGCACAGATCACGGTTGAGGAGGCCCATCGTTGGTTGGGCAAGATTTTGATTGGGATTTGGTGAAAGTGTGTGATTCACTCATTTTATCGGTATTTTGCGTGCAGATAAATTCATCCTTTTTATTAGGTACACTTTATTCTGACACACTTCCCGTAAAAAATTCTACTGAGGAGGTTCCTTCAAAGATGAAAAGAGAAAAGGCAGAAGTTTGTGTTGGAAATTGGTGTATTTGAGAGAGAAATTAATTTCACCAGTGGAGAAGCAAATTGGGCCAAAATGGTTATTGCAAGCCATTCGGGTGTGTAGCAAGTTGGAAAATAATTTAACATAGCAAATGAAAATTTTAGCTACATTCCCACATTCAGACGAACATAATTGTAAAGTGGCTTGTAATCAATATGTTGGGCGGGTCTGAACACGCAAAGTACCATCATTTAACCCAAAAATGGTTAATTTTGGTGGGAAAGGTATGAATACATAAATTAGCTGAGTAGGTTGACGACAAGTTTTCAAATACAGAAAGTTGCTGCAGTGGTTCAGCCAAAGCAGTGCAAAAAAAGACCGCATCAAGAAAAGTTCTCCGTATCCAGCCAAAAATTGAGTGCAAATATGTTGCACAAATAAAAAAAAACGTTTTTTGGTGCTTGCACGACCACGAAGAGAACGTGATGGCCAACAACTCAGGATAGAATTCTTTTGCCGATTATGATGAACGAAGCAAACCATTTATTTTCCTGATGACATATTTATTGACCGTGGCCTTTTCCTTTCCAGTTCTCGGTGCCGATGCCAAAGTATTTCTGCTCCACAATAGGCTTTAAAAATATGTCAGTATTGTTGGAAAAGGGAGAACCCAGTGACAGAAAAGGTTAACCAAAGCGGCGAAATGTAGTGCATTCCATCCCAGCAATTTGTCGGCAGCTTTGTTGACGCAGGTTGACATACCTAACGCCTGAACTAGTATACGTGCTAACGATTTCCTAGGAAAAGGTCCTTTGCATATATTTACAAGAAACAGTTTATTGCATGTCTCCAGTTTACAAAAACTTTCACTTTTTATGTGTGCATATATTTCCTTTTGCTTCGCTAAGCATGGTAATGATCTGGCTTTCTCTCGGAATTTATTTGCCATGCCGAGCAAAACCAAAAAATGCATAATGGAATCTCCCACAAAATCAAATTGCCTGTTATGTTTATTTATAAATGGAACAGCGAAGCTCTCCCTTTAAACGTGTGTTTTTTACAAGCCGACAAATCGTTCCTCAAAGTCATGAATTTTTATTGCCATCCAATAAGCAAATTACAAAAGGAAAAAAGTGTATAGAAAACTAGTACTTCTTCCCCTTTGGGATATTTTTGTGTGTGTGAACAACAGTGTACACGCCACTCAGCCAACTATTATTGTGCATTTCCTTCAAAAAAAAGTGGAGGAGAATAGGCGGCCGAGTGAATAATAATAAGCCAGTGTGAATACAACCATTTTTGTCATTGTTCTTCAATAGTCTCCAGTTCCTTTTTCTCTGCACTTCCATTGTTTAGAGTAGTTCTCTCTTTTCTCTGGAGAACAAGCTTTAACAATATGTGAAAGGGGCATGCTCTATAAAATAAATAGCGACATCAGTCACCACGCCACAGTGGAGACGTTCTTACAAACTCAGTGTGTATTATTATCCTTTCTTGAATTTTGTGTGGAGCAAGCTAGGCATTGCATTTCCACTTCACCTCGTTCGACTCGTATTTCTCGACAAGTGACAAATTCATTTCGTATTCGTCTGGAAAGTTGACGCAGTCATCTAGTGGAATAGAGCACAAGAAAAAAATGGGAAGTGACAGTGGAATCATTAGATAAGCCTAAAGACATCTCCTTTTTTCCTAATATAGCCATAAACTAACGTTTTTTAAAATCACTCACGTGTTCTCACCATGTCGAGCACACTGACATTTTCCACGGATGAGTTGATGAGCTGTGTAGAAGGAGGATCTCATAAAACCCTGGAAAGCAGATAAAAGTAAAGGCGCAGTTAGACGCTACATAAATAACCTTCACTTCACCACACCTTATTATTATTATGTCTCTTGCAATTTCAGCTTTTTGCGTTCTAACTCGTAACACAGAAATGTACACAGTGTTGTGTTTCTCGTTTTTCACTTGAAGAAAGCGCCTTGCTTCTTCTCTGACGAGGGAGTGTTTGCATTTTAATTAAATCAGGATATTAATTTAGCTTATGTGAACATCCTACAGAAAACGAAGGGCTATTTTGGAAAGGATACTGTACAGCTTTGAGGGTTCCTGTAAATATTCAACGTTCGTTAAGCTCACGTTGCAACATCAAGATACATAATATTAGGTTACATTACCCATTTGACATATTTCGCTAAGAGTTTCACTCAGAAAACATTTTGAATCTCACATCATGAAACTGAGTATTATGTATGTGAAGAGGGAATTTGAAAAGGGTAAATAGCTCAACTTTTTTTTTAAAAAAATGATGTAGCATACATTTCGTACATAAATGTGGACGATGTTATGAATTATTACTGTTGTTGAGAAGAGAGTGCCTTCAGGCTCTCCATAATAATGTAGAGGAGCAGTTGAGTGGAACTTCACATGATGACTGCCGCCTTTACCGCTTCTTTGTACACAGCCAGGAAACAAGGTTCGGCTTAGCATTTAGTAGTCATTCTTTCGGAGGAAAGTAGGTAGCTTGGTTATGAATAATTTGACGTGGAGAAAAGGCACTCCACTTTTCATTACTGTGCACATTATAATATACGTGAGTACGTGAGGCGTCGTAATTTTCAGAGTGGAGCGCAGTCCACGGCTGGCGAATCCTGTGACCAATGCTTTTGCAGTATTTCATGTTGCTCTCTCTAGTCTGTACCTTTGTCCTGCCATAAATACCGTTTAACAACGGAAGCGAAAAAAAGTAAATAGAAGGCAGCGGACATCATGTATTCGAGAATTTTACCTGAACATACTAACCATTTTTTTCGTCTTGGCAGAGAACAGGAAAGAAAGTCAGAGATAAAAAGCTTGCGCTTGTAGTCGGAACGATGCCAGATTAAAAATTCATAAATCAAGTCAATTTTATTCCCTCTTTCTGCTTCCTTTTTTTATGACTTGCTATGAAATTAAAAACGTCAGTCGAACGGGTCACATTTATATCTATGATCGTAATAATTACAATTACAATGATGGGTTTTATGAATTCATCAAATACTTTTATGAGGAATCACAGCAAAAGATAGAAAGCAGAGTTCACTGAACTGGAACATAAACTGGCCATTTAATAATTCAGTGGAAAATTGCATGTGTTCTCTATTCCGAGGCTTGGCTCGCACACAAGAAAGCACCAAGAGTGGACGCGGCTAGTGTAGGTATTTTTGAAAACGAGGTAGTCCGTTATTTTATGACTATTGTGATGTGTGCATAATAAGCCACAGCAATGAATACGAATAGCACGCACGTAAAATTGAGTAAGATAGAAAGCAGAGTTCACTGAACTGGAATATAAACTGGCCATTTAATAATTCAGTGGAAAATTGCATGTGTTCTCTATTCCGAGGCTTGGCTCGCACACAAGAAAGCACCGAGAGTGGACGTGGCTAGCGTAGGTATTTTTGAAAACGAGGTAGTCCGTTACTTTATGACTATTGTGATGTGTGCATAATAAGCCACAGCAATGAATACGAATAGCACGCACGTAAAATTGAGGTTGTAGGAATGATTCACGCATTGTTTCCATTTTCCAAATGAATAAACGGAGAAATAGAGGATGACAAATGATATGATTACAAAGTGTAGCCGTCATTGTGTTTTATGATACAAGCGTGCATTCTGTTATGAAATATCAAAGCATCATCATCGATTCGAAATTAATCACAAAGTTGCACATTCCTATAATTTCCCCATATAACATCGATCATCCCTTTATGACAAATAAAACCTAAAGTAATGAAACGGACATCTTTATCATCGATTTTTTTCCATGAATATACGGTCACTGTAAAGAGTCACGCGTGTGTGTTTAAATATTTTGCGAACGTGTGCAATGTGTAACATGCAACGCATGTAGAATGTATTTTATTGGATCAATGGAAGAACCACATTCAAAATATTTCCACTTCGTTACTCACTATACTGCGCCGAGGTTTGCGCAATTTAATTTTCGGTTTGTGTGCAAAAAAATGAGAGTCTCAACTAGTCTCAAGTCGCAGTTCAAATTGAATTTTCTTGTTCGAATTTCTCTTGTAAATGTGCCGTTGTTCCTGTTTGTTGTGATATTCTGATCGTGTTGTTTTGCTGTTGGCGAGAGAGAGAAAAAAGGATGCGATCCACTTTGGAAAATTTCCAGCTTCTCATGAAAAATCTATATAATGTGCAATTGAGTCGAAAACAGAGCAAAAAAAGGGTTTTAAGACGGAGAGAAGAAACGATGTGGCGTATTTGTGTCTAGATTACTCTAAAGGAGATGTACATACATTATATTTATTTCGGTTTCAATTCAATTGGCAGCTCCGCGCAGAAAGAATGAGAAAAAAAAGAATAGAAAACATACAGCAAACCAACCAAGATAAGCATACGAAGAAAGAGGAGGAAGGTTATGGTGAGTCAAGGAATTGCAGGTTGTAGCATTATCGGTGAATGTAAAAAAAATGTGAACTTTATCCTACACGCTTTATTTCGCTCACCGAACGGAAGGAAAGGGGAATGTTTGCAGAATTTGCTCCACGAAAATAAAAAAAAATCTTTTCCCTTCTTATCCTCACAGTATAATAATCATCATGGTGGTCATGAATTCATCCTTTTCTTCTTCGTATTACGTCTTGAGTATGCAATCCATACTAATTCTCTTCTTTTGTAGCATGCGTCTCGAGCGAGTCAATCCAAGCGTCGCAATGAAGTACTTTGCCGAGTACGTTGCTCACAGTCCAAATCGTTTGTCAGTCAGTTCCAAAACAATTGTAAATTTTAGTTTAGCCGGATAAATAAAAAAAAATTAAAAGTGCGAACTGCGACTGTATCGTATTGATTTTTGGACGTGAGTTTTTGGAATAAAGACAAAAAAGAGATAAATTTATTGTCTGTGTAGCAAGTATCCACTTCTACAATGTTGAGCAACTTTACTGCAGTACATTTTCGAGCCGCCCATGAAATGAAGGAATGGAACTACTTTCAGCTGGTCTTGACTTGATGCGAACATAAATCTTGTCTGTATACTTATCTATCTATAAGGAGAGAGGAGGTACTTTTTATTCTTAAGGGAAAATTCCCTCTTTACAGCTTGCAAATGAAAATTTTTCTGTGAAGTTATGAAAACTCATTAAGGTTTCATTAAATCTTACTAAACGATGCAAAACAGTTGAATGGAGGACCGTCTCAAGTTGACACTAGCGATCGAGGTAAATACATACAAGCGAGAGTTTGGTTATTGAAACAGGAGCTAATTAAATAGCAATCTATTCCGCTGGCAATTTTCCTCTCTCAAGTTGAGCGAGAGTGAATACTATAGTCAAGTAATAACTTCAGAAAAGGTTATAACCGTCTGGATTTTTAATGCACCATAATCATGACTGTTTGATGTGTCTCCTCATTCCTAATTTATGAATTCCCCGCGATGAAATTATACGGGCGGCTCCCACCGACTCTAACCAATAGAAGTTTACCGTTAGATTATGCAAATATAAATTAAATTTATGTGTGTGTGTAAAGTATGTACTTATGCATGCACGTTAATATTCGTCCAGCACATTTTGAGACAGAGGCACAAAATCAAGAGATTCACATTTTGTCCGAAGAAAGTGATACAAAATTGTAAAAAAAGAATATTTATTTCTATTTTCTTGAGCATTCCTAATCCTAATTACGTACGTTTATTATTTTGTCACGCACTTAAATAAAAATTTCTTGTCTTCTTTAATCGAAGCATTTGTACATAGGTACAACCTGTACTTTTCTGTTCTATGCTTTCTATTTTCTACTTGAAATCGATGGCATTGGCACTGAAACAAAAGTGGTGCTACTGTGTGTAGGCTTAAAGATCTCAATCTAAATATTATTCGTATTTGCTACCTGTACGCAACTACGTATTGTAAAAGCTCTAAAATTGTCTCTTGTTCTACTATAATAATATTATTCTGTACATGGGTAGGTATATGTGCGTTATATGCTAAGCTAATTATAGATGTACATAAATTTTAAATCAATATATACTCTCTTTTTCTACCGTTTTTCTACTTTTCACACATTCACACAAACGTTATTCGTAGTCAACTATCTTAAGAGTATTACCGCTTGATTTCTAGCGTCAATGTGTGTTTAATTATTGCATTCATGAAACTCTTGAAAATTGCTTTGAATATCGAAGAAAATCATGTGTGATTCAAGTATAATACTGATACATTGTATGAAAAATTATATTTGTGTATATACATCTATGACCTGCTTTCAATTTGAAAACCATGTCTGTCCTTCAATGTTATACAATTCAAACCAGCGAAAGAAATGTGATTTATTTTTTCCAGAATGAAACACACCCAAACAAACAGTTCAATGTTCAACCCTCCGCGAGAGTGCAATTCGATCAGTTCAAAATTTCTGCGCAATTGCTACAAAATCCTACTTAAAGTAAAGAAAACTCTTCATGAAAAGTTAATGAAATGACACAAAAAAACCCAGTGAAACAAAATTGTGAGAATCCCCTCCCAGCACACAAATTTTATACTTTCTCCTTCAAAACGAATTATCTTCTGTTCCTCCAGCGAATTTATTTGCACACGCAACTGACTAACAAATATACGTTGGTTTGAGCTTTCTACTAAACTTGTAACCAAATCGCTGCACCACGCAGCTCATTATACCTGCTTAACTTAATGCATGTAAATTAAATCATGTTCCCGCCACTTTCTACTAAACTTTTTCGACTCAAGCGCACATTTTTTCTTTTTAAATTTAGCATAACATGTACTACTGACACTACTGAAATAAAATATAATATGTAAAAATATTGATCAACATGTTAATCACAATTTGTAAAGTTATGTAAAAAAATATGAAGAGTTTAAGCGGGGAAAAAAACTTAAACTTAAAATAAGGTTTAGGTAGGTGATGTTTTTGGAAATAAGAATTTTAGTTGTGTGTATGTGCGTCGCCGGTGCTGCTAACAAGGAAAGATACATAAAAAAGGTGTAAGCCGTTTCGACTGATTACTTGTTAAAATTTTTTATTACAACTTAATTTTTAACCTTGAGCAGAAATATACCGTATAGATTGATCTCGTATACTTGATTATCTAACTTAATGTAGCCGAATTCTTTAACTACACTCAACGCAAAAAATCCAACTTATCAGCCTTACTAACTTAACCAAAACTTTATGATGGGAATGCGTGTACTCAAATTCATTATTATCATCACACCATTAAAAAATGATTATTAAATTAACAAAAAATGTTAATTCAAATTTTAAGTAATTGAAATAGCACAACTCTTCTGTGACGGATTTTTTAACAAAAAAAACGACGTATTCTGAATCTTTCTTTGTCTCGACGAACAATAATTTTAAAGAGTTTACTAATTACAGTTTTACAAAACGTGTCGTGTCGTGTTTGTGCGTTGTTGTTGTGTGCTTGCATGCGGATCTGTGACGAGAGTTTCCAAAACATCAAGAATAGTGTAATAAAGTGTACTACTATAACGGATCTCTTATCAAGATTGACTATTTGAATGTATCTATACTTTTTAATAAAAATAAGTAGGAGTTCCGTCTTATGTAATCTACTTTTTTATACTACAATTCAAGTTTTCATACTAACTAAAATACATCCTTTATTACGGATGCATTTTAAGTAAGGAGGCGTTATTGTAAAAAAAAATAATCTGTAACTTTAAACTGGACTAATGTTAAAATAATTATTCGCAAAAAATATCCCACATTCATCTGTGTATAAACCACATATTAAAATCATCAAGATAACCATAATGAATCAATCTTTAGCCCTAATCTTAAGGAAAAAGTTCTCTGACAAGTCGACACCTTGTTAAATTCCACCATGAACTAAATGCATACTTACTACTTATCCATGAAAATAAAATATTGTGAAACAAGCATCCCGAACGCGTGGCAAAAGAATTCCAAGTTTTTATGAAATTTCCGGTAAGGGAGTCTGGGAGCGGACTCATTGATAAATGTGTAAAACGAAGAAATGCTGTTATCAATCATTATACCTAACGTTATAAACTTTTTTCCTTTTAATGAATGAACATCCACCAACATAAAACTACATAAAACAATTTAACAGTGTAAAACTGGCAAAAAAAAGAATCATTATATATTATTGTTATCTATGAATCGTATCGTGTATACATGATGTAATATGTCTTTTCTGTGAAATGCTGAGAGAAAAAAAAACAATAAAAATATATACTCCCTTGATACACAATGTAAATAGTGAAGTAAACGTCCATGGCTGTTTCATGTTTTATTAAATTCTGTCATCATAAAAGATTTATTGAAACGTGACCTTCCATTTTCCAGAGTAAACTATGAGAGACTAACGGTTGCACTTCAGGATTCTGAATAAAAAATCCCGGAGTTCTAGAGTCAGCCTTTCACGATCATACACGCAACATGACAAGCTGCCCATGATTTATCATGATTAATGTGTTCAAACATTGTGTATACTTTGCAGGTTCAACTGTGTGAAGACGCTTTCGCCCTCATTCCCTTAGGAGGAGAAAAGCTTCCAAAATGATTACCTCAATGCCAGCGATACCGGTTCGCCGGGAGCGTCAAAAGAAGGAAGGGTCAATAGGTTACTTCAGCCGTCCACACAAGCTCTCCCTTCACTTCCGCCCTCCCTTGAGTCATCATCAGGTGACGCCCACGCCTTCTCCGATCAACTCGCCCCAGGGCGTGCTCGACTCGCAGCAGCATCAGCAGGAGTCGGGTGCGCATGGTTTGGCTCGACTTGTTGCGGAAAAGCGGGTGTTTTTCCAATTGAGTGTAATCCTCCCATTAGCCGGAGCCCTTCTTCTGTTCATAGGACTTATCCAGTTGGTTCCGGGTGCGGAAGGGAAGCATTACGGAATGTTTCTTATCGTGCTAGGCGGTATCCTCCTTGTTCTAGGTCTTGTACTCATTATCATTCGACTGTTTTGCAAGTGGCAGCTGGAGCGCTACGAAACGAGCTACTTACACGGCGGAGGCATCCTTCCAGAGATTAAAGTGAACGAGCCGAGTCTTAACGATGTGGACATTGAGAAGGCCGGAGAGCAGGAGTCTTCGTACTGCCAGCCGCAGAGGAGACCCTCTCAGCAATCGTGTAATCCAACGACCTCTAGTTCTAATTCTAACAATAGGCCCAACACGGCGGCCCTTGAGCAGGTCCAAGTCAACACTTCCGGAGGGGCTTTGAAAAGTAGTAGTGGCGGGGGTGGAGGTAGTGGGAACAATGCCCCCACTCCCAATTTTTACTATCATCCCATTAAATACTGTAAACCTCATCCTTAATCGTTAATGAATATTTTTCTTTCTTATTATTATTATCTTCTATTATACTCATTATATAGCAGGAGTTTACTCAAAATCTACACTACTTTCGTTTTTAGCCCACCAAAACTAATTTCCTTTTGTAATCTTTCATTCATTTTACAATGGATAAATGTTACACATGGATGACCATGAAGTTGTTCTTACTTAACAGTGTAAAGTTAGATAAGGTTCCAAGATCGATCGTGGAAACGATTGTCAAAGTTGCGCAGAGGTAAGGGAAATATATTATGTGGGAATATGTATGTATGACCTTGACACTTGCAATCACAGAAACATTTAACATCACCAGCAACTTGTAAACAAATAAATTTCCTGTCCAATGACAAGTGTAAATATTTTATATTTATCTAATAATCACATCGTGTTTGCTTATACGGTATTCTCCATTCTCTTGTCTCAAATTAAAAGATGACTAATGCCAGTGTAAATATTTAATGTGCATGTGCCGTGTACCGCCATCCATCTCTTTTCACATCTCACAAACATAAGAAAATACACTTCCGTTTCGGATCTCCCTTCTGTGTTGTTGTTCAAATGTCTGCCTGTGTGCCATTACAAAAATTGAAAATTTATATAGAACAATGAACATGAGAAAAGTATACTTTGAGGAAAATGTCCTTGGAGTTGGGATATACAACCAGTATCACTCTGAACTCGTAGCTTTTATGCCACTTTACATAAGTACATTATTGCTAAAAAAAATTCTTCACTTCATGAAACTAAACTGGTTGCATCAGTTACATGTTATATGTATTTAACTATGTTGAAAAGTTAAACAATGAAAAGCGTGATATGAAAGCTCGTCATTTGTGTGCATTTTTCGGAGATAAATAATATTCAGAGTAATATATTGTATAGTAATATATTATTAGCATGTTTTTTTACGATTTTAACTTTAACACACAACGCATAAATAATGTCCATTTGGTCACTTAACAGTGAAAATATGTTCTGTGTGATTTCTCTTTTCAGAGGTAAACTCAGTTACAGTTGCATGAATTTCTGGTTTTCATATGCTCTAGCATTTTTTTTTATTTTCAAAAGACAAACGGAGTCCACGGGTAGCGACTTTGTTTTTATGCTTTACTTTTCACTTTTCCTCCATACTTTCACTGTGTTCTATTTGGGAAGGTATCTACACTACAAATGAGATATACGCAACGCACATAATCTCACTAAATGTTAAGCACTTTTTATTGGTTAAAAATTGAACGAATGCTTATACATGATTTGTATATACGCTATTCCTGTGAATTGGAGGAGACACACCACAAAGTTATTAATTGATCATCCGGTGCTACCTGCTGCAGATCACATATTTGTATGTGTACCAGTTTTTATTCCCATTATATTGGTAACATATTATGAGGTATGTGCGATTTGCTCCCAAAGTTGGATAAGTTAATTAAATATGATGAGTACCAATGAGGAAACATTGAAGGAACCGTGTGTCAAATTATTCGTCTTTCATCAATCCAATGGCTCATTGTTATTTGCACGTTGTTTCCAGCACCTGGATAACTGCATTGGAATATATAATGCATAATTTTATTTATATACTTTACGCTCCAAAACCCCAGAATCTGCTTTGAAAGCATACACATAATATAAATATGTATTGTATCATTGTCTCTTTATGTAGGCATTACAAATGCAGCTAGGGCTATCTGAGATTCTCTTCTTTACCCCACGTTAATTCATAGCAGAGAAATATTGTAACTTGAGATGATCGACCAAGTTCGTCTCAGTCTCTACAAGTAATTATAAATTACCTAGCTGATAACTAATCTTATCTTCTAAGAACAGTAAAAAAAACTCGTCACAGCATTGTGAATCAAAAATATTTTCCTCTTACTACTAACAACATAACGTTAAAAATAAATACTTACCTACCTTAACAATTTCAGCAGAATTTTGACCACTAATTAGCTTTTTGAGTGTCTAAAAGCATTATAAAACTTATGCCATGATATAAAGCGTAGGTATTTGTAATTTAGCTACGTATTTACAATTCTAAAGGAAAAAATTCATAACAATATTCAAGATGTATTTTTTCACTTTTCTTCTATTTTAATCCG
>JAHZNF010003144.1:0-20085 GCA_027744215.1 Troglopedetes dispersus | reverse complement strand
GGTGCACACATAAAAAAGGCTCCTATAACAATTTTTATTGCGCTTTTATGCCCCGACGAATATTCTTTTTCTGAATATATGATGATTGGTTTTCTTCTCTTTTTTTGCTAGCTTTGCATCAAAAAAATTTAAAAGGACTATCATCTAATCTTTCCTGATTTGATGAGAAATGATCACCATAAAAAAGTGATTCCATCATCGTCGTCACCATCATCACCGAAGATGATCAAAAGGCTATCAAGAAAAAAAGCCTCTAGAAGAGCAGTTGTCTCTCAAAGTCTCAACTCAGCTAGAAAAAGAAAAAAATATTTTCTCTTCAGAGATTTTTCTATTATGCACACACACACACTTTGTTATCGGAAGGGTTACTCTTCTTCGCACAAAAAATACCCTGCTCGTTTGGTTAGTTAGTGGTGAAGTGAAGTGTGGCCAGGTTATTTACGCACAACCAGATCTTCTCTAGGAATCCTCTGTGGCTTATACAGAAGAAGAAGGAGATGGACAGGCAAAAGGAAGTGAGGTCGGATCGCCAACAAAGTCAAGTCGGCAAATCAACAAAAAGACTCATAAACGCATTAAATTAAACGTGCAACTGTCTATTAAAGCAGTGGGGTGTGAACTTGAAACAAAAAAAATGAGAAGCAACATATTATGACTCTCTGTGTGTATCACGTTGTTGTAGTTGTGGAGCGATCATCACTACTAATCATTTAGTAGCCGCGTCCACAGAAAACAAAAATCATTTGAATCATCTTTTTAATTTTTCCCCTTTTTTCCATCATAGTCGCAAAGAAAAATCATGGGTCTAACAAACTGGAACACTGATATGATTTTTTTTCATGAATCCAAGTAAATTTTTGAAAATTTTCTTGAATTTCCCTTTTTTGATACTTTAATTAACGATGAAAGGAAATAGGAAAAAAAAATTACAATTCCAAACTCATGCCAATCGTAAAGAAATTGACAATAAAATTTGAAAGGCGAGAAGAGCCAAGAGAAAAACTTGACCATGACGAAACATAAAACGACGAACTGCAACTACACATAACCTGAACCTATAATATGAAAATGGTTGTAGGTACCTATAATTTTTGAAATCCATAAAATTATGCAAAATCCACATCATTCTGAGAATAATGTTACCATTTATCTGGCCATTTGAACATTACGACTACCGTTCCGAACCCAACTGCATGACATAATCAACGGAACAAGAATTGTGGAGGCAAGAGTCATAATAATAATAATAATCATATTAAAATTAACTCGCTGCTCCACAATAAAAAAACTTCCCAAGAAGCTAGCCACTCAGCTTTCAACCAGTTGTAATATGAAACTCTGCTTTGAAACAAAAATCGAGTGAGTGCCTTCTTCCGTCCACTTCCCTCATAAATATTTGCGATTATTACGATCCACATTATTTTGATGATGATTATTAAAAATAACATTTGAAATGTTATTTTTTCTCCTCTAACGCTTAGTTGACCGACTGACTCTTCTTCTGATAAGCACTGCTGCGGTGACGTGAACACCTCAAAAATCATATTTTCTTGAAACAGGAATAAAAAAAGCTAACTACACACGTTTCTAATTGCACTCTAAGAAAAAAATAATCATCAGAAGTTGAAACTGGTCGTTATTGCCGCAGTTCGGATGAAATGTGAGCTCTCATCTCATCTCATATCCTTTCGCACACACAGTGATCCACGTCGAGCAAGGGAAAAAAAGTCTCCAGCTGGTAAGCCGGCATTTTCATCATGATAAGCTAAATCATATTATGCACACAAGAGGTAAAAAATATGAATTCTCTTTCTACGCACGAAAGCAGCCTTCAACATGACGCTTTTCTCAATTCCCCATTGCTTTCTACATATATTTCCCCTAAAGGTTGTGCACAGTTTAGCTAATGATGTTTGCTTAGTGGTGGTAATCTTGAAGGAGGTGCTTACTCACACAAAAAAGGGAAACAAAGCTTGAGCAAAAGATAAGAGAGTGAGTGTATTACGGACAAGCAAATAAATAGACATTTTATGCAAACCAAAAGTTTTCAACTCTGGGTAAATAAATATATGCAGCATTCTGATTTTTATGAAATTTGTATTAAGTTTCGTATTACGAACATGACATCATTTATGTACAATTGTGCAATTAATGGACCATTTCGGTTTGAGGAAAAAAAGGAGCAGTGCTGAAGTGATCTCTCTTTTCACAATGCTACTCCTGTCGCTTCCTTCTTCTTTTTTATGATGATTTAATGGTCACACAGGACCATAATATAAAAAAGGGAATCTTCCCAGGGAGATGGAAATTTATTGATGTTTTGCATGAAAATTATTACGTACAAATTTATTTTTTTCTTCTTCTTATCTCAACATATTTTGGAGCACTGTTGTGAGCAATTTTTTTGGGGGGGGGAGAAGATGTTACACAATAAAAAAAAGTTTGTAAGTGCGTGCAAACAATCGAAGTGATATGATATCATTGTAAGCTGTCATTTTACAGGCTTTTATTGCTCCGCTAAAAATGACGGGCACGACGACAGGTAAAAAATGAGAAATTATTGTGAGAGAGTGGAAAGAAGAAAATGTTCAGATTGCCCCGTCCCACTTATGCATGATCTCTCCTTTCTTTTAGGAAATATATATTTTTGTTGAATTTCATTTTATAAATGCGCACTAACAAGGAATCAGCTAGCTGACATCTTTTTGTGTGTGCATATTGGTATGTACATATTAAATTGATAAGACAAAAAGGAAGACTTTGTGTGACAGGGGATCCTGAACAACTTATTTTTATTTGATTCACGTGACGCCTTCCTCTAATCGTGATATACCACTTAATGATATTCTCAACGGAACAGAAAACGGAGAGGCGGAGTGTTCATTTACATTTACGAATTACTCAAAAAACACAACCAAAGTGCTTACTAAACAATTTTCTAAAGCGTTGGCGGTGCTGGTGCACAGGTAGCCATCATATTTTAATGAAAAAGACCAATACATTATTATTTTATAGAAAAAAAGAGGAACTATCTCCTTTTCTTGTGAAAACAAAAAAAAACTCACCATCTCTCCACATTTTCTTAAAAGGATGTGAGCACAATTTTTTTGAAAGAGATACACCGACGCGTTTCTTGATGAGGATGATATGATAATGAAGATTACATGGGAATAAATAAGGAATGCAGGAGCATGTAAGAAAGATTTTCGAGCTTATTATATACTCAAAGGATTCCCAGTTTTTTTTTAAAGAAAAAAAAAAGATTATAGATGGATGACCAGCTTAAGTGAGCACATATGTGTGTTATACACAATGTCGGTGGATATAGCTTATTTGTGGTCTACCGTTGTTGTCTCTTTCTCTCTCGAGACTTTTTTTTTGAAGAAGAAGGGCAATAAAAGATTAGCCTCCTGCGGAAAATGCCGACACAGAGATTTCATCGTGAGCATTATTAATCCCGTAATGAAACCATTAACATTCACTTCGCGAAAAGTCTTTATAGGACTATAGTAATTATTTTAGCTGAGTTCGTTTCGTCTCCTTCGCTGCATTGATCACCGGTTGATAATAAAATACACTTGAAAATCTATAATGAGAGGTAACGATACTCTCTCTAGTCGAAGATGACCACCACACGAAAAAATCTCTCCGTTTTCCTTCTTTTCTTTTCTTTTGAAGAATGACGCTCATTCCTTTTTTTTTCTTCTTCTGGTATGATGCATTGCAGACCATGGTGCAATTTATGAACTTGTCTCGTTCAAGACGCGCTCACACCAGCAGCGGAGAGCGATTTACATAGAATAGAGTACACACACACAAAATTACTATTATGCATACATTCTACTAATAATGATAAGCCATTCCTATTATAAATATATTTGTGCATTTATCGGGTGGGTATATAACCACATGATCACCTGAAAAAAAATGGTGGCTCTTTTATTGTGGAAAATAACGTCAAAATGCTTGGATTGCATGCAAACTATGCTGCGCACATATTTTTTTTCAAAATGATTCTCTTCTCTCGTGGATTTTTTTTCTTCTGCTCACTACTGTGCTCGTAATTTATTGGGGAAATTATTTTAAGAATTTTTTAATTCATTCATGAGCACAACAACAATTTATCTTTTTTTCTTCTTTCCGATCTGTGTGTGCTGTGTACATACTACATGTTGAAGCTCGTCGAACACAATATATTTTAGACGGAGTGGCTATTATATTGTTATTGCTATTATTATTTGCGCGAATAGTTTTCATAAAGAAGTACCCTTGTTGACTTATGAGATGACGTGTTTTCTTTTCGTAATTATCAAGGAAGCAAAAAAATTATTAGTTATTGTTTCTTTATTCCCTGTGTTTGCAATGCGATTTAGGCCTACAACACTCATTCCAAACTAATTTAAGGTCTGGCAATAATAATAATTAAAATGGTCGCGACGAAAACGAGCCGCTGGTCATGAGACAAAATAAGATAATTGCTGTGTGGATGTGTCCACTCAACAAGTCATTTTTTTTACTGTACATACGTATTTCTTCATACTTTTTTCCTTTTGGCTCATCGGTGAAGATTCAACGGAGATCTTGTGTTCACTCGCAGAGTTCTGCGGGCAAAACAATGGTTGACCTGACCTACATGTATTTTTCTTGTAAAAAACGAAATCATGCTATTATGAGTTAAGAAGTTGAAAAAAAAACGTTTCCGAAAATTTGTAAGGTATCCTTTGAAAAGTGGAAGAAGAAAGAAAAAAATATGGAATGGTAATTGCATTTTTTAGCCATAAAAAATGGCACAGAGGGACCATAAAAAATGTCAGAAAAAAATATTTTCCTCTTCGAAAGGTTAATAAGTAAGTGGGGGAAATATTTTTTGAATGTTTCTCCTTTTGTTCCTTCCTCGAATCACAAACAAATCATACATGTGCACTTATAATGGTCATTATAATAATTAAGAAACGTTATGTATAATAGGTAACCTACATAAAATTTTGTTATCCAAGACGCGGCACGGAGCCGAGGGACACTTTTTGCATGAGAAATAATTAAGGTGAAGACAAGCAAAAAAATATTTGAAAAAAGGGTACCTAAGTCAAGTGAAAACTTTTTTTTATTTAAAAAAGGATGCACACATCGTAACAAAACGGAATGTGCTAATCCGTCTGGTCTGGCGAAGCTATTTGTTTTGTGATTTGTGACTCATTATCACCATTGTCATTTTTCCCTTTGAAACTGTGCCTCTTCTCCAATTGGCCAACTTTTCACAATTTCAGCAGCAACAATAAAGTATTTCTTTTTTTTGCTAAAGATTCCTGCGGTTAAGTAAATTCTTATCTTACTTTTTTTTAAAAACACAAAAGGGTTTGCGTGTTTACGACTTATTTTGACTGAAGGGACTGTCTTGCTATTTTTCTCGAACACAAAGAGTGGCTCAAGTAAGTGGACACAATGTTGTTATTGCGGGTTAGCATGTGATGTCCACTAAAAATGGGTACAGTACACACACACGCTTCTCTCAGCAAAAGAAAAAGTGGAGGGATGTCGATGACACCTTTCAAGTCTCCCATGAACCGTCTTTTTAAATAAAAAAAATCAATGCCTGTGTCCGGTCGTTTCAAGCCATGTAAACAATCTCCATTAAATCTATTTATTGCTCCACACAGTTGTTAAAAAGCAATAGTAATAACAATAATTGGCAGCGAGATAATCGCAGTAATCATAAATAGTATCAGTAATTAAATATCGCGGTGATGATTATAACGACCTCAAAAAACAACTCACCGTCTGCCTCTCTCTCTCTCTCTCATCAAAGCTCTCACAAAGAAGCGAAAAATATGGGATAGGTTTGCTAGCAATAATAATCCAAAACAGAAAATTCTCTCTTCTGTGTTCCTTTACAAACAAGCCAACAAAAATCCCGAAAACATGACTTAATTAGATTACACAAAAGCCAATAAGAAAATGGTTTACCCGAAGAAGAAAACTTGTTTTAATTTTTTTCGTACCTGTGTTGACTTATTTGTTGTGAAGTGCACTTTTAAACGAGAGGAGAGGACGACTAGTTATTATTATTATTGTTATTGTTATTATGATTATTAGTGTGTAGGTTCTCCCATTACATGCACTCTTAAATCACCGACGAAAAAGATGAGAAGGATGAGGATGTGCAACTTTATAATATTCTACCAGTAACTTTTTTTTTCTTCATCATAGTTCAAAAAACAAACTATTTCTTTTTTTTTCAAGGGATTGTGTGACCATAATATATTTTTTGCTGTTATCTTCCTCAAATCTACATTTGTTTTGCGCATGCAAGCCACATAAATAAAATCACTCATAGAGTCTAATAATTTTCTTTTTTTTCCAACGTTCCATAAAAATATAATTCTTTTCACTACTACTGGCTTGTGTGTGCGCATATAATTGTGGTGTGCATTTTTTTGTAAAAAAAAACATTCCACTTGAATTTTTTTTATTTTCCTTTTCTAAAAAGGAATCTAGTATTAAGTCTTGCGCTTTGTGTTGTGCATAAAAGTAGCCACATTATTCACACACACATATATATACACATTCATTATAAATAATAATAATTATATTAACGATACAAAATATAGTATTTATTTGTATAAAAATTGTGCTCAGGCATGTATGTACTATGCTGTAAGGAAAGAACAATTATAAAAATCCGCTCCTTAAAACATCATTATGTTCTGCGTGAAAACCTATTTTCCATAATCAGATCCAGAGAGAAAGGAGAAATTAAAGCCTTGTGTGTGTGCAACCACTCCGCTATAATTACGGTTTAAAAAATGGATGAGCAGAGTTTAGTTAGAATCAAAACATAAAAATGGGCACTGCTTCTCGAGAAGTTTCTATCTAAAACGTTCTTATCTCTCCAAAACTAACTTTTACAATTACACCAGTATTACATACATAATGTCTTCTCGTTGTTACACCTTATCTTATGGACTATTTGGCGAAAAAAAAATCATTATCAACAACATGATCACCATTAATATTAAAAATGTTCGTATAAAAGAACAATTTAGAAAAAGTATAACAACAATATTGAGTCAACTCGAAATGAATGGGTTGTGTCTGTTGATGTGTTGTTGTTGTGTGCACTCTTTATTTATTTTACATGATAATGATAATGTGCACCAGCAGCAAAAAGAAAGAAGTGCAAGCAAGCAAAAGCTATTTATTTCTTGATGAATACACACATTACATTCTACATAGACCATTCATTGCATCCGGTTTTTTTTGGAAGCGGAGCATTTTTGCATTGCTTAGTCTAGTTTTCTACTAGTCTTCTTCTGAAAAAAAATCATGCTCTGCATACACAAAAGATAATCGCGTGAAAGTAATTATTATCCTGAAAGAAATAAAAGAAGCGAACTTAATTGAAGAACATTATTTTTGTAGAAAAAAAAATATTCATTTTATTGCTCTCCACATACCTCTTCCCACTTGTGTGTACACAAGAGACAGAAAAACGATTCTATTAGGCGATGTTAGTACAAATTTTTATTGGTGAAACACTGCATGTGAATCTAGAAAACAATTAAAATCTGCATAACTTCCCAGCAGACCATTACATTAAGACAACTTGTATGTATTTCTGAAAAATGGGTAAAACGAAAAACCTGGAAATGCTCGGATAAGTAGCTAACCACAATTAAGCATTTTTTTTCTCCCTCTCTAAAATTGCTATCAGTTCACTTGTGTGTGTGTGCACACCAAAAAAATTTGTAGAGGGGCAAGTTAATACAGAAGAAGAAGGAGGCGGCTTGAAGAAGCACATGTTAAGGGATGCAATATTTTTTTGGTGAACCGCGTGAGAATGTTATAATGAGATTGTCAAGTGGTGGAGGGGGCGTTTTCGAAAAAGGGAAAGAAGGAAAAGAAGGAGCTGAAACTGTCCATCATGCTCCCTGACTGAAACCTTGATCATCATGAATGAAGGTTTTTCTCACTTTACAAAGGAAAAAGATCCCATCATCTTCATTTCACGATCGTCAACGTATTACTCCGCGCGATTCATGATAAATTTCAATATAAATGAAAATTATGGTGATCCTTGTGGTAAACGTGGTAGAAAGGGTTCAGATAAGAGAGAAACGTCAGGAGGAAGACAGGAGCTGAACACGACTCTCTCTCTCTCTTTGCAACAAGCCAACCAACCCAGCATCCAATGCAACACATCATATCATAATCGTCATCATCATCACTCGCATTATTATTTTATTTATTAAATACTTTTAGATGCAATTTACACGTTCGAAAGAAAAAGAAATAATAGGAGCTGCCTCCACAATATTTTTTCCTCTGCTACTATCCCTCTCCTGATTATTTTGAATCACGACAAGGAACAGTTTAATAACACTAGTCAGCATGAGCTACATATATACGCTCCACTCCAATCTGAGAAGAACGCAAAAGGAAGATTGACATTCAATAAACCTCAATTACTTTCCCCGTTAATTAGCGTACAAAAGCTACACGACACGTAAGCAATCATATTATTGGTGTGTCCACCATTTTTGTAGAGACTGTGGCGGATTCAAAAGTGATTCTGCTGAAAATGACCTTATCAGAGGAGGAATTGAACGGTAAATTATTCGTGATTGACTTTCTATTAAAGAATATTTTAAAATGAATCAAATCAAAATTTACGCACAAACTCTTTTCCTCTTGCAACACATACATATGATGATGATAATGATGATAAGTAAGGATGACCAGCAGACGAGAGAAACATCCATTCCTTTGAATAAATCGTGATGAGATTTTAATAAGTATTCTATAAAGCGTAATTGCATTTCATTTTGGACCTAAAAAAGAGCTAAAATCTTTTCTTTTTTTTTGAAAGAAGGGATTTCTGATCCGGAGACGTTCTTAAACATAGAGAAAGCACAAAAGGTATAATTTTAGGATGATCGAGGAAACCCCGTGTGTTCCTCTTTCTTTCTTCCATGATGATCACCATTTTCCTCGATTCATCATCATTATAACTTGTGTAGTGTGCATATATATTTTTTCCTATTCATTGTGCCACTCTTTGCCGCAACAACAGGCCACTTTATTATTTTGATAATAGCCTTTCATTCCGTCTCTTTTTTCTCTCTCGTTGTTGACTTGCAATAAAAAAGATTTTTGTGTGGCTAGATTTGACCACAACAAACTCACAACATAGGGATCTCATCATCCAGCTACCGGTGTACTTAAAAAAGGAGCACAGTCCATTCATACAATATTTTATATTGTTTCTCTTCACCAACTTTTTTGTCGAAATATAAATAATTTTATATATTGCGACCACGGTAGACAGGAGACGTAGTTATCCTTTTTTTATTTTTGTAAAAACTGAAATAAAAGACAATAAAAATATTTAAATGAATCACTACATATACCTATACCTCCTCTTTAACTTTTTGGTCATCTTCTCAGATTCATTATTTTCTGAGACTGGAGTGATATTTCTTTTTCTGTTTTTGGTAGATTTCATTCCTCTTGTAGTCGCTCTTCTGTGTACTGAGAGGTGTCCCGGTCAGCACACTGCGGTGTGCCTTCAAAAAACAAAAAAAATGAACGCGACGCGAGACTCACCGGGCCAACCTCCTTTCTTTCTTCTTTCCATTTTAATGACAGAATGAATAGAATTAGAAAAAAACTATAATAACAAAAACAGCGAGGAGCAAGTCGAGCACGCCAGTAGTCATTTTATTTCACGCACACAGAGCTGCTGCTGCTCCAACCCTACATTATCATTTTTCAGTGGCGAATAAAAAAGCGAAGAAGAAGAAGGAAAAAAGGATGACAAGCTGAAAATAATGTAGAAGAAACATTTTTAGATTTGACGTGATGTGATGATGAGATGAGAGTCATCATCGTCATCATCAGACTTGTCAGTAGTCCGTCTATCTTAAGTATTATTCAGAACCATGATTATGATAAGCTCTCTCTCTCTGTAGAATCAGAGGAGATGAGCTCTCATTTCGTCGTACATATCACCTGAAGCTTTCATCTCAGTCTACAGTTGCTCCTCTTTTTTTATGATTAAAATGTACCTAGAATATTGACGCTTTTAGCATTTTCCTTGTTCACTTTTTTTGACCGAATAAACTTTCTGTGTTTTGTATTTTTTTTACCAAGAAGAATTGAAAAAATGGTTTTATTTTAGTTGCAAATGAATGCAAATGAGATGAGACTCCCTATCACCGTCAAACATGGCTTATTCATGTAACCATTTTTTTATTACAATGTCTCTCCTGTTTTTCCTCTGCATATGATTATCTATCAAACGTGGCAAATGTGGAGACCATTAAAATACGAAACAATAATGCAATTATTGGCGCAAAAAAAGAGAGCTGATGATCATCATATTTTTTTTCTCCCTTATCCACACAAGAATTAAATATGACATGGTAAGAATGAATGATGTGTTTGCTCAAGTAAAATACAAATAGGAGTCTCCATTTAAATAAAATATTTGCCTATTTTCTGGCACCATTCGTCTCCCGAGAAGAATCAAAGAAGAGCGTGCAATTTAAATTGTTTCTTGTGTGATGAATATTTATCAAACATTCCGTTTTTATATTTCTTGTAATTTTTTTTATTGGCTGGATACTTTTCTTGGTTTCCTCTCTCCTGACTTAAGTTTAGGTAAACGAGAAGTAGCGATATTTGTATTTCAGAGTTATAAGCCTTTGAGAGTCAACCTAATTTCAAATTCAGCTCAGGAACTGTTGAAAAAAAAGTAGGAGAGGTACAAAAAATATAGTTACTGCAGAGCAGTCATTCCTTTTCCTCCTTTCATCCATCCAAATCTTCAGTTCTCACAAGAGACAGGGAACACCAAGAAACAAACCATATTTTTTTTGCAATCAGACAATCTCTGAATTTAATGGTAATAATAAGAGAAAAACCTATTTATTTTCCTTTTTTGCTCCTTTTTTTGTAATTCACATTTGAATATCATAAATTCTTCTTGATTTCCTCCCGTTCGTCGCTTTGCCTTCCGTTTCTTGTGAAAGGAAAAAAAATAGACATTTAGACTTGAACCAAACACTCTCTGCAGTGAATTATTAATTCAATGGAGGATTCTTGTGTGACCATTTTGTTGAAGAAGTGGAGGGAGCAGCATTTATTTATTTTAGTTTCACCTGAACTTTTTTCTTATCCCAATCTTAAAACTGTTTAAGGTGTACTTGTGTCTACACACCACGTACTTCTTTAATTTCTCCTTATTTTGCGAAATAAAAAGAAGGTGGAGTGTGGAATGCAAAAAAGAAAAAAGGGATATATAAAAAAATCTGAGAAAAATATTTCAAGAATTGAATACAAATCAGGTTGGAATATAAAAAGAGGCTGCAAAAAAAGAGAGAAATGTCTTAAGGCAATGATGATGATGATGATGACGGTGCTTGATAATGATGATAATAAGGTTGCTCGCGCATCAGCTCAATTCAAGAAAAACATGCGTTTTCCCTTGATGGATGAGATGGAAAAATTATGGAGAGCAAATAAGTATGTATGCATACTTATTCCGACTTGAGAAAATGCAGAATGGATTATCTCGGTATTTACATAGTTTGACGCTTGGGCAGTCATGCGAAATTATGATCGTGAGCAGGACATTTATATCATTAGTCAGAAGACAGGTAAGCGAAGTGACAGTTTGCTGACGGAGGTGAGCCCATCCATCGCTCAACTAAAATTGATGAACCTTCAATCAACTATTCTCTTATCTCATTTATTTTGTCAACGTTTCTTAAGTTGAAAAAAAATATAATCTCAGGAATTTTAAGGAGAAAGGTAAATAGCTCAAATTATTATTCTGTTTTATGATCCCTGCCGTAATTATTTAAGGTATTTTTTTAATTCTGAAAAAATAATATCTCTGTCGAATGTACAAATTGCTGTTTGTTAGGAATATTATTTTTCCTGCATTATGGAATCATCAAAGCATAAATGATTTTTTGGAAGGTTTTGCGGTACGACGCAGACATGTTTCTCACCAGGTGCCTTCTTAATTGTCCACCTGAAAAAAAAATGGTTCGTATCTACAAACTAAATACATAATTTCCACTTTGTGTTATGTAAGCTTCACAAGATAAGGATCGGAAGTGATGGTCATCATCAACAACAATAATAATAATAACAAAAAGGAAGGTAGGTACACACTGCACACATGCATATATCCACAAGTTTCTTCTCATTTTTTGTTGGCGAAATAAATCAAAGCTGACTTTTTTTATTGCAGTCTGTTTCCCTTCCACTTGGTTCGGAGTGAGGTAGGCATGTACCTCGTAAACCTTTACACGACATTCCGACTCGCACAAAAAAAGAGAAGAGAGCCACCACGACATGCAATGAACTATCTCTCGTCGTTGTTGGTACCTTTCTTCTTCTTCTTCTCTTTATTTTTCAGGTGAAACATCGTCGTCGTCATCATCACCATCATGATAAGATTGAAATGAAATGACCACGAGGACACAAAATATATAGAAGTGGTCATGATAAAAAAGGTGGATTATGTATATTTTGTTGGTGAAGACTGAGGGAAAAATATTTCCATGAAAAAAGTAATTGCCACCATTCACTTCGAAAATATGCAAGCATCAAGTAAAAGTTTTTGCGTTTTTTTTGTGGATATTCCTTTTTTTTCTAAACGAATTCTTTGTTCGCTCATGCACTGATGTCGTTGTGTGCCTCTGTCGGTGTGTTACTCCTCTCCATAAATTGCGCAGCGACTATTTTATATTTTATCTGCAGAAAAAGAGAAAAAAGTGACCATGTTCGAGCGAAAATACATAATGCATGGTGGTTGGTTGGTGGATATTTTATGCGCACACTGTGGACACAGATAATATTGCATGCTTGCCTGCTCATTAAGAGACAACAAAGGAAAGCGCAGAGTGGCTTGAGATTTGTAGCGTTTTTCTCACCTGAGCTCCACTCCGTGGAAATGTACACAAATGTGAGCACACCATGCTGCGCTCGCTCCCTTTTATTTAGCCATATAAAAACTTTTTATTCTTCTTTCATCTCATCTCTTTTTTTGGGAACCTATAATTGCGCCTTTAACTAAAATATTATTACATCAGAGGAATTTCGAAGTGTAATACAATGTTGTACAAAAAAAGAATGACAATGAATCAAGAAAATATATATCTACAATATCGGTTTACTTTTTTTGTCGTAATGCTCCGCGATAAGAAAAAAAAAGTGCGATGGTGAATACTGATATGCTCGGTAGTTAGATCAGATGACGATCCTCTGATAAGCTCACATACACATTATAGTATGGTGAGCCAAGAAGAAAATTTTTTGTCATCGTCATCATCGCTGTCGTCCATGTACTACTTTAATTTAATGACTTCTGTTGTGTCGGAGCGTTGCAGCAGAGTTGTTGAGACCGAGGAGCACCAACTTTAATAGATTTTTTGACCACGGGGACATGCTTATAATGCGCCTAATGAGAAATACACGAAAGAACATGGAACTTAATTGCAATAAAAATGTGGACAAGATGCTCCGTCTTGTTGAATAACAAAATATGCTGATGAGGGAGACAAACGCTGCTTCTGACTTTGACTCATGTTTTGCAGAGATTGCGGATTCCTTTTGTATGTATTATTACCACTTTTGTGCACAATATCTTAACGATAAGTATAAAGAGATATTTATGCAGTTGCAGCAATATTATAAATGTGTGCAATATTTCACGTTGACTCGGGCGGGAGTCACTTCTTTTCATTGTAAATACACAAGGAAACTGAATGGACACATTTTTTTGCTACTTTCCATTATGCATGTATTCCAAAAGGACTTGGTGCGACAAGACTTTAACTAATATTTTTTTTTGCTAATCTCGTAGTAATAATAATGATGACGATGGTTTTGGTGATGTCTTTTTGGGAGATTTTTTGAGTGCATGTCATGATGCCATGCCCATTTCCTTAAAAAATATTTACAATAAATTTACAGAAAATACTAATAATAATAACAATAATGCGATAACAATGAAGACGGCCTTTTGTCTTTGCCCTTCTTCAGTCAGAGATTTACTGAATGGATTGAGGAGGAAAAAAGTTTCTACTAATTTAACTGAAAACAATGGGAAAAATATCCGTATCTACCTGCATGCATGCACGACGCGACGCTCACCCTGTGAGTCATTTGAATAAATATATGTACATGATTACCTCCTTCAAAAGGATTTTTTCGGAGGAAAAAAAATCTTCTTTTTTGTTTCAAAGAACAAAAAAATATATAGACTGGGATGGGATAACACACACACACAACACTGGTAATCATTATTATGGAAGACAAAAGAGTAGGAGACAAAAGGTGACCATTTTCATGAATAGAATTTTGAAAAAAATGCAAACTTACGAGATGATAATGTGGCCTGTCTCCTTAAGATAAATATATTGATAGGTAAAGTACAATGATGAATCTATTGAGGAAAAAAATGCCTAAATGCATGCACGCAATAGTTAAGATAAGTGTTTTTTTTGGTCTACGGTAACTCCACAAGAGATAACCGGGAGACCAAAGTGAGCATGCAACAACCGTCGAGCCAATAAAGTTTACAATTTGGTGGGTTGCTCCATTGTTGCTGGGAATTAGTTAGCAAAGTCAATATATGTTTCTCATGCGTCTTTGCGTTTCGTTTAGTTGTTGTTGTCGTCGTCGGTGTCTTTATTTTTTTTGCTGTTTTGGATTTTGAAAAAGGGAAAAGAGAAGCGGTAGCCGCTGCGAGTTGACCGCAAAGTAAAGTGTCCTCTTTTTTACTCCACCTGCGCTTCACAAATACTTTTTGTGTTGGCATTATTGCCTTTTAATTTACTACCTCTCAGAAGAAGACGCGGTTGTTCGCAGGAGACAAATATTATGACAAGCACAGTGACCTCCCTTCAACGTAACTTTTAATTACTTTTTTTTCATTTGGTGGAATGCCGACCTAAAGTTAAATGGAAGCATGTTGAGGAGACGTGCTTTCATGGCCACAGTTGTGTTGCCTTCTCTCTTGTTTCGTTTCTTGTAATGCACATGTCACAAAATTTTGTCGCTGGTTGAAGGCATACATATAAAAATGTGTGGTTGAATTTTGTAAACCGAAAAATTTGGATATTTTTTGCTCAACACGATACTCGATACTACGTTTTTTTAAAAGGCCAAAACATCATCATCGACTTCACCTTATTTTTGTCAAGTGTGGACATACATCTTGTCTGGGAATTCGTCATGCTTTCATTCTCCATTTGTAGTTTCTTTCAATTTATGGATGCCTACCTACACCACATTTTATTAGACAGAGGCAGCAGAGCAAAAATAAAATTAAGGATCACGCATATCACCATCATCCTCATAATAGTCATCACCAATTCGTAGAAAAATACACTACTACGTACATCCACAATTTTCATTCTACATGGTAGAGACAATATACTAAAAAAGCACAGCGAGTCACTCCAAAAAAATCCTATTTACATGTTTATCTCCCTCAACTGTCCACTAATGGCTTTAATATGTTAAATAGTTTTGCAGGGAAATAAAATGTTTCTTCTCTTCTGTAAGCTTCTGCTGCTGCTGCTGCTGAGGCTGCGCCACCTCAAAACGAATCCTCAATCATTCAACGTTATCATTTCTTTTTTTCTTCTTCTTCTGTTCGTCTCCTCTAAAAAAACTTTGAAGACATGTACAACACGCAAAGCATCTAAAAATTGATGATGATAGCGAACCAATGTATATTGTGTACATAAATAGGTGGGTAGTACCTAATCCGTCTGCTCTGCATACGAAAACACAGAAGAGGGATGATCATATCATTAGTGGACCGAGCCAACCACCGTCATTGCTACTGCTGAAAAAAAAACGAAAAGAAAATTGTGGTAATGAAATGACAATGATTACGATACGACTTCAACAGATGAGCGCATAGTAATGCTGATATGGAGCGAGAGGTATTCACTAGAAAATCATTCTTTTTTTTCAGGTTGTCATTTATTCGTGTGGATGTTGGTGGTGGTGATGGTGGTGGTGACGAACTGACTGTGGCTAACGATTGATCTCCATTATTTTATCAAGAAAATGTGGACAGACAAACAAACAAACACACACAGAGTGAAAGGAAATACGGATATGAGACTCAGAAGGAGATATGTTTGGGATGACCGTGATGAGGACGACGACAAACGAAAATCGATAAGAACAATATAGGGAAACTATTGGTTTGGATGCAATTCTTATGTAAAATAATGAGGCAGCGATAAACCGCTTTCTTTGCAATTACCGAGCTAACATTGTATTTTATTCAAGATTGAGCATTGGCCACGTATAATTATTGGGCTGCACATGCAACATAAACTATGTGAGGGCTACACATACCTCATTCGCATTCCAACTCGTCTCGGAATTTTACTCTTTCCGATGGTGTTATCTATTTAGTATTTTACACACTTTTAAAAAGGGAGAAAATTTGTGGAGGGATTAATAGAAGTGAAAAATAATTGAAGCCATTGTTTTGTTGAGCGATTATTGAAGCTTTTCGTGCTCATTGTAAACCAAATTTTGTGTTTTCACAAGCAAGAATTTTTTTCTCTCTGGATTTTGCCATGTCCGACGAAAAAAATCTACAGTAAATTAAGATTCCTCTTTTCGCGATGAAACAATATAAGGATAAAAGATGAAGCCCATTGATAAGATAAAGAAAGAGAGACAATTGGAGGAATGTTTTACTGCTAGCTCAGTCTTATCAAATATTTTTCTTGGTGCGCAAGATAAAAATATATATATTTTGACAATTGAAATTTGAATCATGCCTGAAAATCTACTGAGTGTGTGGATTTGCATGATAATGAACAAAAATGGTTGCGCTGAAAATTAAGAAGGAATTTTTGTTGCAAAGCCTTCTGAATTTTTTAGCAGTCTCATGCTCAAGGACATTTTAACGACTTCACTGAACTTGACTTTTGCATCAGGAGTGAGCTCCATAAAAACCAACAACTATTTATCACTTATTAATAATCTTATGCAGACAAAAATTTGCCATTATGCAAAACAAGAATAGACAATTTTTACGAGGCTCATCATCATTGTTTTTTTGCAGAGTGGCTAATGCTTATCAGCATCATGCTGTAACCTTGATCTGCTCTCATTTTTAAATGGTGAGGATGATGATGAGTCTTCTAAAATATTGATACCTATTATTTTTCAAAATAGTTGGATGGAATATTGCTTGCCATGCAATAGAGGAACTGGAACTATAAAAGTTTGGTTCACAATGTAAATTTTCATTCATTCATTTTGATTTAATTTAGAGGACACACATTATTAGCAATAATGTTTTCAATGCTCACGTGTGCCACTCATGCCATCATGAAATACCAAACAAGGAAAGACGAGCCTAAAGTAATTCAGATTGTTTTTACCTAATGGAGTTCATAATAATAGTTACTTCAAGGGAGCATCACCGTTACGGAATTTCATGTTTTCTTTTAACGGATCTACATAAGGACAAAATGAATACTTTGTTTTGCATCTTTGAAAGTTCCACTTACTAATGGATGCATTAAGAGTGAAGACTCACACATATTTTAAATACGCCAACAAAAAAAATCAGAGTTGACTGAAGAATTCAAAACAAGATGTTTCCTTCATTATTACTGTAACGAATAACGTTGCATTTTTTACATGAGATATTTATGCAAATTAGTAGGACATTATTCCATTTCAAATCAGCACTGACCATCTTAACTAATATTGTAGTTTATCCGGGAATCTCACAGATCAAACGTTTAAGAACTTTAATATTACTGAAGCATCAATAAAAAGGTTTCCGATACAATGACCCATGGGACATTTGTAAAATTGATTTTGTTTACCACATTATTCCAATCTGAAGCTGCAGGTGTGCTCAAAGAGTTTTAAGTTACTTATCTGTGAAATCGTTGATAAAATAATTTTTAGCCCAATATTTTGTGTATCCATATGATCCAGTTTCGCAGCAGCTTCCCCTGTGGAAGCAGCAACATTCTGTTTCCGACCGCTGCACCGACTTCAGCGGGATCCCCTTCCCAAGTCTGACAGCATCCCTGGCAATTGGGTCAGATGGACCAGTTCTTCTGCAAGACCACGCTTTGTTGCAACGAACCCAGAGGGAAATTTTTAATGTGCGGGATCCAATGCTCTTTCCTGATGTGAACAAGTAAGCAGCAAGTAGCACTAAAATATTTTTTTGCAAGATGAAGTTATGCAGTAATTCTATTGATTATTTATCTGATTGTAGGTCAAGGAAACGGAATCCTCAGACTCACCTGAGGGACCCGAACATGATTTGGGATTTCATTCAGCAGCGACCTGAAACGACCCACCATATTCTCAAAGTTTTCTCTGACATTGGCCAATCAGAGAGTATGCGCTACATTAATGGGTCGGTAAGTTTTGAGTCACCATTTCGTGGATAAGACTCCTTGGTCAAGATTTGTTGAATGGGTGATAGAATTTGAATTTGGTGATTTTTTTCAGGGTGTGCACACGTTCAAGCTTGTGAACGAGGAGGGTGGAGCTGTCTACTGCAAATTCCACTTTATCGCCCACGAACCATTTCAACCGATGAGCAGTGAAAGAGCAACTAAGTTGGCAGGATCCGACCCTGCCTACTACCACAGAGACTTGTACAATGCAATAGCCACGGGAAAGTTTCCCAGGTGGACACTGGCAATTCAGGTGGCCACATTCCAAGAAGCTGAAAACTACCGCTGGGATTTCCTGGACATAACTAAGAACTGGAGATTGGAAGATTTTCCGCTCCATCCAGTAGGAATTTTGGAGCTGAATCGAAATTGTGTGGATTTTTTCACGGAGAATGAAATGAGTGCATTCAGTCCCGCAAATTTTGTTCGCGGAGTGGAGCCAAGTCCGGACAGAATGCTCCATGCAAGAATGTTTCTCTATCCTGAGGCTCAAATTTATCGACTTGGAATTAACTTCAACCAACTTCCAATCAATCGACCCTTGAACAAGGTGTCCAATTATGAGAGGGATGGCTTCATGTGCATGGGCGACAATGGAGCAGGTGCACCAAATTATTTTCCCAATTCGTTCAATGGTCCTCAAGTTGACGCAACTGCAAAGGAGCAGCCTTTCTTCGTTGATGGGGACGTTAGCAGAGTGGACACAAGAGATGCTGATAACTTCTCACAAGCAATTCTGTTCATTGAGAAGGACATTTCGAGAGAGGAACGACAAAGGATTGCGACAAACATGGGGAGAGCATTGGCAGCAGTTACGGTGCCTCGAGTCAGGGAAGCGGTGTTCCAAAATAATTTGATTCCAGTGTCCAGAGAGTTTGCTCAGATGGTGAGGACAGCAATGGAGTTCAAGATGCGTAATCCTACCCCAAAAATTGAAGAAAGGGCTTGATTATCCACACATAATTTTAATCATTGACAATTTGTTTTGATCAGACGAGAGTTTGAAACGTTTTGTTTTTTTATCTTTCATGTAACTAGATGATTCTGGATTTTACAAGAATATGGTTTTAACATTATTAAATATCTTTAACACAAAAAGCAAATGCTAACGACTCTGGGCGATTTTTCAATGACCTCTGGGTATACTACAGTAAGCGAGCACTTAGAGTGATCGGGAAGGACCTCAAGCTAAATACGACAAAAAATGCGGAATAATCATGATTCATGACATGACGATAAAGCTCGGTGAAGCACATAATGGTTGTACATGTAGATTTATTCACTTTTATTAAGCAGTAGTAGTATAGGTGATCTGATGGATGTTGCTTTTGTGTGCTACATTACTAACTGCTTAACAAATTAATTAACAAGTACCTTCTTTATTTCCAATGCTTGTAACATGTCAGTAATTCTTGGAGATCTTTGAGTGGGCAGTCAATGATTAGAAAAGCGCACTCTAGCTACTCATTCATGCGCGCATCAACAAAGACCATTTACCGCAAGCAGCATTTTGTACATAGTTCGTTGCTCATGTAGGAATCTACTCAAACAAAATCAACGAGTACTTAATTTTATGTTGATAAAATGATAAATATGGATTTGTGCT
>JAHZNF010003143.1:0-22749 GCA_027744215.1 Troglopedetes dispersus | reverse complement strand
AATGATTGAATATGAGCAATCAGGAGTATCAGATTAGAAGAGAAAAGATGTGTCTTCTTCTTGAGTGATTTTGAAATCATCATCTATAAAACAGGCACGGCACCCACCCTTCTTTTTTTCTAGGTACTTACCTGATATGTGCACACATCTGCGCACAATTTTACGTGCTTGTAAAATCGCATCTGCCTAGAATATTTGGGTCTTTTCAATTATATGCACATAATATATTTATTGGCACTTGCCACTCTTACCTTCATTAATCCATCTCTTTCAACACAACGGAGCAAGAGGTGACTTGATCCAAGTGGTAAATATAGGTCTACTGATGGGTTTCTTCAACTTGAGTTCTACTAATTATTCCTGAACTCTGACAGACACGATATAAATTATTTTAGAACATGAGCATGTCTTGCCCCTTTCCCTCACTTAAAGCTGCACTTGTTCTTCAAACTTTTCTTTGCTACATGCGCATTGCGCACTCGTGAGCACACGAACGGGCAAGCCCATGAAAATCAACTTGCAATTTTCTTTTCAAAAACACTTGCTCTCTCTCCCTCTCTTCTCGCTGGTTTTTTTTTTATTAAAATTTATGCATAAAAAAGGTTGAAGACATGTACAATTTTTTAATGATGAATTACCCTTTTACTTACTAGTTAGGGATTTTTTGTGTTGAATTTATGAGGTCTTTTTTGCAAGGTGCATAAGTCAATCTGATTTCCATCGGTATTGACAATGAAAAGCATTTATTGGCAAGATGCAAATTTTTACATGATATATTCTAACCCGTTCATAATTTGCAAAAAAATATATTATTCGCAAATATTTTTAAGGAGTGCAGATAATAAGGCACGTTTTATTGAATTGGAAAGAAAGTGTAGGTTGTGCTCTGCATTTTTTATACCGAAGTGTTTTATATAACCTTTGACAATACATCATAAAATGTCTAAGGTTGTTTAATATTTTTTGATTGCAAAACGGTGAAGTGAACAATTTGTATTTATTTATTCGCGTCACTTGATAAACACCTTCATCCTGGGAAGTTTCCTCTTTTGTTATTTTAATAGGCTTAATGCGGTTTATGAGAACATAAAGACAACTGCGTAATCCCGTAAGTCATCCATTCATAAAAAAAATTTGCAGGTGTATACAAGTAATTTTTGCAGACTTATTTTGCGAGAAGACTTCTATGATGTAAATGTTACCTGGGCTTGCGTTGTGAAGAGAAAGAAAGGAAAATAATTTTTTTAAAATGGCTAAACAATGGGATAGAAACTTTGCCCGAATGTTGTTACTGTTCTTTGTACTCTTGTCTTGTTTTGTGGTCATTATTATTATGGCATCATTGCCCACGATGATGACGATGATTAGTATACCAAAGTTCGTCTGTTCTTGAACGACAGAGGTAGTAATTAACTTTGCTGATTAGGAAGAAGAGCTGCCTAGAAGAAGCGCAGAAGAACGTCAATACTGAATGCATATGGAAAACGAACAACGAAGCAGAATACAGATTATACAAATTATTGGCGGCTGTTTTTTTGCAGAAAATAATAACCTACCCGAGCAAATACTATTTAAAAAACCAATGACTCAACCGTGTGCAAACATATAAGCTCTTCTGAGAATTACATTTTTCCTCTTCAACTTGCTCGAAAAAAATATTGGGTATGCTTTGAATTATGCTCAGCATACTTAACTCCGATGAATAATCATTCGCTTTTTTAAGATCCAACCGCAACCATAATTACTATCTTCAGTGTTTTTTCATAATATTTTTTTTAAATTTGGATTAGCAAGTTTTGCCAGTAGAAAACTCCGCATTTGTTGGACGCACATCCAAAAAAAATTATGTACTTCGTACAATAAAAGTATAAGCATGTGAATTCACTGAATTCCTTCCCATATTCAAATATTTTTACGACTACATAAAAGCCAAAGCCAATGAATGGATGGGAGCACACGAACTACATAAAAATTCATTTTATTTCCCTTGCTTTACATTCACCAACTATTTGCGTTGTTTCTACGAAAAATTTTTAGAATTATGCAAGGGAAAAAGGGCTGTCATTATTTTCAAATCCCATTTATTATTATTCACAGGATGTGTGCATATTTTTGTGTATCCGCAGACAAAAAACAGAGAGATAAGTATTACGTTACGTCCCATCAAGAACAGTTTGATCTCCATTCAATAGCCTGCTGTTCTGCTTGCTATAATCATTCTCCTTGAGGAGATGGAATACACTAGTACAGTATTCACTTATCATAAAGACAGGACAAGGATGAACATTCTTTCATAAAAAAAAGAACTTTCACCTAATGCTCGCTTCACGCGCGGCAGCTAAGCCAAAAAATACCTACCTAATATCGGAAGACATAATTTTTAATCTATGCTACATTCAAATGTGCTCACTCACTCAGCCAATCTTACGTCGTAATAATACGTGTGATTTAAGAAAGTGCCTGTTTCGATTCCTGCAATTTTGTAGTCTTTGATGGTGCAAGTTTGCAATTTGAGTAAGATAATAAAAACAGTCATAATCATCTATGACGGTCTACAAGGAAGATAACTGTGATATATGGATTTACATACTTAGGGACATTATATTCGTATAAGTTGTGTTACCTTAACGTGTGCCATGTTGTGCATTTTCCCGATCATTTTCCTAACAAATTTTTGTGTGACGTTTGCAAATAAAGTTCTACTAATAGTATTATTTTATACGTCAAAAATGATAAACGTTTATTGTTGTCTTGTGTGGCATGCGTGGCCAGTATGTACCTAATGAAAACACAGAAGTATTCATAACGTTCATTTTGAGCCATGCCTTGTCATATTACGGCTGAAAATGAAATTGCATCCGCACAACATATTTTGTCTTTCATAACTTTATTTAAGAAGTCATTTTAGTATTTCAAATTGACTGACATATGATGATGATGAGTGTGATGCATGGCACAAGGAAAACAGATAGGCGGTCTGTAAGGCGATAATGTTATAATGTTCTCATCATATTCATATATTTGTGATGAACTGATGAGCGAATCGCTCCCAACAGCCATTTCATCCCCTTGCGTCGTCTTCGCTCAAGTCTGCGTGCTGTGTCAGCTTTTATAAAAGAAGGAAGAGGAGATACGGAGAAATCGTGATAGTTAAATTGAGGATTGATGGTAATGGAAAAAAAGAGGAATTGAAAAGAATAGAAATTTGCCATATTTTTTCGTCTCTAAAACCGTTTTTCATTCCATTATTATCGTGATTATTATTCGTTTAAAAGTATTTTATAACAATTTAGCGAGTCTTCTTTCGCAACTTTTCTTTTGTTACGAAAAATATGTTTTATTTGTTGTATAAGTCTTGAAGGGGAATCTCCGAGATGACGTATGATCATGAATCGTGATGGGATGTGAAGATAAAAGGAATGGGAAAGGGACTAGAAAACATGTTACATGTAGGAAAGTAGAGCACATCGACTGAAAGGAAGTGCGTGAAATGCCAATCTCATTTTCTACGCAAAAATGTGATGTCCACAAATGTTGAACCAAGGAACAAAAAAAATTTTGCATCGAGAAACACATGTTTTTCGCATTTTTGAGCAGTGTACTACAAGAAATTCCAATGTGAATTAAAAAAACAAAAAAAATAAATGTTTTTGGGCGTGGAAGGGAAAAGAAATGGGAGCCTTTTTCTGCATTAGTTCTGCTGCTTTATTTTCTGCTACTGCTGATCGAGCTTTTGGTAAAAATAAAAGAATTAATTTAAATTCAGGTGTTTTGTACAAGATTTACTTATCTAAATTGATCAACCTCTTTTTCTCACGGAAAAGCATGAAAAGGTTCTATCGAACTGAGATCCTTATCAAGGCTGATATCACAAAAGAGATAATACTTTTCCTTCATTATTCATTTTTAAACTATTACGGATTGAGCAGATTAAGTACTGTTTTTCTAGAACGGAAATGGCAAGTGCAAACCGCTCAAAGCAAAAAGAAGTTAGAACAGAACAAACAAAGATCATCCCTCCACCAACCCCATTAAAATAACAATCTTGGCTCGAGGAATAAATTCGCCAACTGTTACAAATGATAGGAATAATGATGAGAGTAATTTTATTATATTTATTCCATTTTTTCAACGAGTGTATCACTGATTGCATCACGACATGCATAATGCAAAACTAATGATAATGATTTACTTCCCAGTTAATACATTTTATTTGCGCATCGCTTACCTATTTACAAGAGCATAGCGGACAGTGCGGCCGAAGGCAACATATTTTTTACCTCTTGGCAAGTTTAGCAATAATATGGCAAATATTTTTTTCTACAAATTGAAAAAAATTAATAAGCAATACAGTTTGTAATTTGTTGTCTAACACGAAAAGTAAGCTTATTCATTTTTAAACTATTACGGATTGAGCAGATTAAGTACTGTTTTTCTAGAACGGAAATGGCAAGTGCAAACCGCTCAAAGCAAAAAGAAGTTAGAACAGAACAAACAAAGATCATCCCTCCACCAACCCCATTAAAATAACAATCTTGGCTCGAGGAATAAATTCGCCAACTGTTACAAATGATAGGAATAATGATGAGAGTAATTTTATTATATTTATTCCATTTTTTCAACGAGTGTATCACTGATTGCATCACGACATGCATAATGCAAAACTAATGATAATGATTTACTTCCCAGTTAATACATTTTATTTGCGCATCGCTTACCTATTTACAAGAGCATAGCGGACAGTGCGGCTGAAGGCAACATATTTTTTACCTCTTGGCAAGTTTAGCAATAATATGGCAAATATTTTTTCTACAAATTGAAAAAATTAATAAGCAATACAGTTTGTGACTTGTTGTCTAACACGAAAAGTAAGCAAGAAGAATCGCAATGTGATAATGTGAGCATGCATGCCACACATTAATGTTGAACCGTAATTGAAGAAAATTATTGAATTCCTTTTTTCTTGTCCATTTTATTGTGTCGATCAATTTGGTTCGTCCTCTTCGAGGTCGAATGGGATTCATTAGGGAACTCGACAGAAAAAAATACGAACAAAAGAAAAGTATTACTATTACTGTTCCTAATAATGTACCTATGTGCAGTTAAATACCTGTGAAATGTAAAACCGCTCGCTGCTTACGCTCATGTTTGTTTAGCTTACAATGTTGTAATAATGATTGATAATTCTGTTCCCTTTGTTGCTGCTCCCCTTGTGCCACATTCATCTTCTTTATTCACAATTTTCTTTAATCATATTCGCATTGTTGCAAAAAGAGTAATTTTAAAGGGAAGAGGGCTCTGCCTTTTTATTATTGCATCCGCAAGCCACCATTTTCCTAACTCACGTTCCTTGATTGCACTCAGATATAATTTTAGTAAGAAAGAGATATATGATGATGGTAATGATGCTATGAATAAAGAAGCTTCTTCTTTTAAAACAAGAATATCAGATCATCACCATCATCATGTCATTATTTAAGGCACACAAGTAACCACTATTTTACATTAATATTATTTACAGCATGAAAAGAACCTCAAAGGATGAAACAAGAGCAAGTATTTTTGGGGGGATATCAGAAGGCATTATAAGTAGGCAGCTTCTTTTCAGACTAAAACCGTTGGATAAATTCGATGTTGTTCATAACGGGAATTCGCTTGACTGCGCTACTGCTGTGGCTGCTGGTGGCAGTAGTACGCTCTTTTTATATTAAAAAAAAATTACCCAGAAAGAAAAAAAAATGATGATGGTTTGTGTTGGCGTATAGAAGTTCTAATGAGCCATGGCTCATGGCGTGCATCAATTTTTTTTCTCCGTTCCTTTATGGGACCAAAATACTCACATACCTGTATGATATTTATGGTTTACTGTCGTTTCTGAAGTGCATGCTTGTATGAAGGCTTTAAATTGAATGCGGAAACGGTAATTTCCCTTCTTCATGTAACTGCCAACTGGCACTTTGTTTGCAACTTGTTTACCTAGACAGTATATATACACTTTTTTTGATGTGTGAATGGTGCAAATCGTGAGCCACTATTAGAGCTTGAATTCCCCGTCCTTATAAACGGGATGACGCAGTCGGCGCTGCTGACAACGTAAAAAAACTGCTAACTTTTTTTATAATACACTTTGCAGTAGTCACATAGTTATCATATTATCATTATTATTATTACCGACAGCAGTTTATAGTAATTATGATGATGACGGTGGCATACTGTCTGTGCGAATAAGTAGCAGCGTGACTTTATCAATTGTTTTCATATCGGTTACAAAAAGCGCAGATTTGAAAAGGGAGGTAACAGCAAAGCGGTTTCTATGTGGGACTACATGGCTTGATGACAGTTTGATGTGATCGATGTTCCCTATATAATTTTTTTGTGATGGGTTTGTCTCTGTGTCCTTTTCATTTCACGGTTTAATGAGTGCCACACAAAAGACGTATACACTGAACACAAAAGTGCCACCAGAGTTTTGCAAAAAAAATGTTCGGTGGATAATAAAAATGGCAGGGAGAGATAAAAAGAGAGTAGTTGTGGCTGTATAATGCAGGCATGTAGGTTGGACACGGAGTAGGACATCATGTCAAGGCATCTTTTCTAACGTCACATTTTATGCATTCACAGAAGAGGTATAATGCACGAGAAGTAAGTTTTCTGCTTACTAATGGCAGATCGGTTTACACCCTCTCAAAACAAGACGTGATTTTTTTACCATGAGAAAAACCGTTGTGTCTTTTGTAGTTTTTTTTTCACTGCGCGCTGCTACTTTTTTACGAGTTTTTATGTAAGCAATGGGGTTAGGAAGGAGGGTTGTGTTTGTAATAATAAAAATTTTCTGTGTCGGAGAGTCGATTACCATTGACCGTGTACAATCACTCGTGCACTATATTTTGAAGCTTTCAATTTTGCACAGTAAATTAAGAATATTCACAATATTGTTAGGATTCTTGTGAATACAAAGGAGTGTATCAATCAGGATGTGCAAAGTTGCATTGCAAACAGATCACAACACACACACAAAAATCAGTTCCGCTGTCTGAGGTCATCATGGTCTCATCACACGGTCAACAGAAATGCCAAATTTATTGTTGGTGGTTTGTGCAAGAGTTTTAAAAGTGATATAAACAAGCTAGTCCTTTTTTAAACAAAAAGAATAATAAAATTTGGAGTCTGTCAAAGTATTGAGGTTTGATGGGAACAATAAATTAAAATCTGAGTCTATCAGTTTCTCCCATGAGCCCTGCCTTTTTAATATTTTTTTAAAAATTAAACAGCATATAAAAAATTTCAGAGGTTTGGCTTTAGGGAAGTACCAAGATGAGTATATATTTTTTCCTCTGTTTTCGTTAAAGTGATACTACCCAAGATATTTTTTATCAGACAATAAAATTCGTAAGAGAGTTATCAAAAGATGTGAGCAAGACAAGGTTTTACAATATGATCCACAACAATAACTTTAATGCAATGAAAAATGATGCGAAATACTTGTTCACCATCATCATCATCATCATCATGCAATGTGGTCACACGACAAGAAAAAAAATGAATAACTTGGGAGATTCTAACTTGCACTATTTTCTTCCTCTTTTTTTCAAACACATCTTTGTGATCAAATGATTTACTTCGCCATTGAACCTTTCGGTTGTGGCATGGCAAAAAAAAGAAGTTGTAATGAGATCACTTCTCTGATGCGATATGGCTACATATTGTTTAGCAATAACAATAAAGTGATAAAGTATATTAGAAATGTAACACCGATATTGTACCACATGTTTCATCAATATATGGTTTCCTTCTTTATTGACTTGCTCTTGTTCTTTCCTATCTTTTCCTTAATGAATTATTCAATCTTATTATTATTGCCAGCCCTTGCCATTATTATATTGGAGTAGTGTGTGGTGTGGCAAGGAAAGATCGTGACAATATATCAAGTGGCAGAAGATGAAGAAATTATCTCTGGTTGCAATCATCATTTCTGTTGCATTGCATGTACACAAGGTACTATAAAGAAAAAACAAAGGAGGAGGAAAATGTATCGGAATTTAATAGGATATTTTTTTCTTTGCAACTAAATACGCATGTAATGATGGTATGATTTTCACAAAGAGTTTTTTTTCTCGGTCACAGGCAGCCTGGAGCAATATGGAATGATGCTTTACAGCGAAACGCCAGACCATACAGTTACTTCTTCAAAGTTTTTTATGTGACGTCTGTGAAATAATTACTACTGAATCCTCTCGTGCCTTTTCATGTTATTTTTTCTCTGAGTGACATTTATGACTTTGGCTGAAACGGTGATATCATGTTCGCTGCTATAATAATGATGACATTATAAGTGCAGTGGATAAGTCTCGTGTTCTGAAAAAAAGAGATCACATACATCCTTTCTAGTTCTGAAACAATTTTATTATTTGAGAGAGAGGGAGATGTTTAGAATGTTTTGGCATCATTATTAAATGGAAAGGGAAGAAAATATAGTTCTACATTCCTTGAGAACTACATCCATTCTGTCATAAAGACAATAGAGTTGTACAAATTGCAATAAAAATTTTTTGAAAAGAAAAGAAAATGATCGTACTGTGCATGAAATCAAATAATGGTCACGAAAAAGGAGGAATTGTTCCGCTTTGAGAAGTCATTTTCTCTCTTTTCGGGAGAGATCTTAGGAGGTAGTTCATGCGAATTGTTAATTATTGCTTGTGTGTACGGCCATAAAAAGAGTGATTACAATTAACATCTTTGTCTCAATTCTTGATTATTTATTTTTTTCTAATTGTTTTTCTTTGAAACAGGGAATTCAAGCTGAAATTGAAGAGAAGGCTTCATCCATTCACGGAGTTTTAAGACAATGCCAAAGTCGAGGACGTTCCTCAAGTACCAACAACACTGGTGGTGGTAGCACGAGTGAGGTAGCTCAGCACAGCAACAGCAACAAAGAGAACTCCAAGCGATCTCGACTGGAGACACGGTGTAAGCAAAACATTGGGATTTTTCTATTATATGATTTTAGTAGTACATTCACATTCATTATTAGAGCGACATAAACCGAGCAGAAGAGAACAAGTAAGAGTAAGAAATAAGCATCCAATACCTATCACACGTGTTGGACGTTTTCTGATCGGTGTCTTTCTTTATTTTTTACAGGGCTTCAACTGAGACTTCGTGTTCTTGAATGGGTTCAACATCTCAGTCAGGTAGCGGAACGGCAAAGGAATTTGAAAAAGGTATGTTGAGACACGAGTACATATTCTAAACAACAAAAGAAACATGGGTTTTATTTCTGTAACAAGGAGCCTACTTTTTTTTTCTTACATTCCATTTTACCACCATTCACCACTTTTTTTTGCAACAAGAGCATTTTATATACATATTACCTGTGCAGACTCTACTCTGTTATGTATTATTATCATTATTTCGTTCGAATGAAAAACTCATTCAATAATAGACTTGTACTACTTTTTTTCTTGAGAAAATTACCGAAAATTGCAACGCTGCTCGCGTATACTTGTGTATTTTTTTTCTCTCGCTCTTTTCGTCATCAAAATGGAATTTTAAAGTCAGATTTTTTTATATTCTTCACTATTGGTTTTACTACTACTTTACTCATCTCAGTTGTTATTATCGTCCTCGTTATAAAAACAGTCCCATTATTAACTCCTTGCGTTGCACAAAAATTGCACGAGGAAAAAAAGGAATCTAAGAAACTGTAAAAAAGGTAGGAATGAAGATTTATATTGTGAAGCAGAAGAAGCTGAACAAAATAGTACTCAACTCCACACACACACACGACACAAGTGAAACAAAGCGATTTTTTGTTACTTTTTTGTGTGTGTCATGCCATGTCATGTCATGAATGATTTCGCATGGTTTGAAGGGGAAAATCCTTCATAGACAAAAATACGTTTGGAGCTTTAAGGTATTATTCTGTTCAAAAATAGATAATAAGAAAAACGACCGATCATTTTCGGCGGGTATGTAATACTCCTTCATGGATGCCGTCACCAGAATTCTTATAATAAATAAAGTGACAGCATCAACCTATCATCGTCTTATTCAAGTTGGTCGGAATATAAAAGGATGACTTGGCAGCTTGTATTTTCGCCATTATCTGTTTCAATTTTCACACATCTCCGAAGAGAGATTTAAGACTTCAAACCATATCATCAGCACCATCATCATATCACTCACTACTTCACTCGCCCGTGTCATACCGTCTCGTCTCGCATTCACAGTTCTTGCATTATTTCACAAAAAAAAACAATCGGCAAGATCCTTACATTCAGGTGTATCCTGTACCTTCGCTATTATTATATAAAGTATGCACCGCACGTATAAAGCCACCCCTCGTCCTTATTCACATTTACAGTTCTTTTCTTAGTGATGATTAAACATCCTTGCGCCAATTGAACAGTTTTTGGATACAAAAAACCTGGGAGCAGATTTGTGTATTTTTTTGTTTCTTTCTAGAATCATGTCTCTTCCTGACAAGAATCCTTGCATTCCGTGCCTACTTATTATCATTATCAGGAGAAAAAAATAGAAGAGATTTTTTTGTGTGCCAAGAGTTGATAACTTAAACGTTCCTCCGTGGTGTATCCTATTTTTTCAAGGAATTTTTAATAATGGGTGCAAGATAGTGGGCAATTTAGTTTTATGTTGTGGAGAATTATTATCAAAGAGTGATGATTGTCAAGAGAGAGAGGGAGAGAGAAAAGTGTCAAGAGGGGATAATGAGGGAGCTAATTAACAGAGAAAAAGAATGAGAGCTGGTCCATTATTATTACGTGATTGTGATTAGTAGATTAGAAACAGTGTTGGCCTTAAAGATTTTCTTTTGTTTCCTCATTCTTTGATTTTGCATGGTTACCTTCCTCCATCCGTAATAGTTATGAACAATGGGGCTTCTTCTGTTGAATGACTGATTGTTGGAGCAGTTTACGAAGGTGCGAACGCTGATTGTTAACAATGTTCAGTTGTGTACATGGCTAACATGAAAATTGTCAGTATAGGATATGGATTTATTAGGTTGCGCACAACATATCATAGAATCATCTATGAGTTGTGCAAACCTTCTATTTTTGGCTTCTATTTTACATAAGGTGTGCAATCCGGTGAAATTTTTAACTAATTTAATTCTTCCTCGGTAATGCCATAACTTTTTTAATGTGCTACAGAAACTTACCGGAAAAGAAGATTAGGATAAACTGTTGAGGGAATGAAATATATACTTTTTCAGAGGATAACTCTTATTTTTGTAATCCTCTCCTCTCCTTTAATTTCGATGAAGGTGACAAGGAACTATGCACCCAAAATATTTTTGCGGCTACCTGTTGAGCACTGAACATTTTTCATGTCAACACCTGGCTATAAATAAAGAGCTTGTTTTTAAACAATCTTCTTTATAACAATATTAAAGAGATAAATACAACAAAGTTAATGAAAACAGTTACCTGCATCCACCATCTTCAGTGTAGCATGATAAGTGCCCTTCAGGTGTCTGTTGAGATTGCGAAGGGAAAAATGTGAACTGTTGGCAGCTAATTTTAAAACAGCAAGGTAATAAAAGTTCGCCAAGATGATATCTTTTGATGATGAGAAGGAACGTATTTAAAAGCACAGTGTGACACAAAGCAAATGAGTCATTCGTAGACAGGATAATTACGTGCATGATTGAAATAAACTTGTTTGTTTTTATGTGGAAGACGGTCAAGATAAAAAATATATACACATTCCGGTAGTGAAATAAACGAATTTATTTATGTGCCAGACCCACAAGCTATTATTATTTTTGAACTGTGTAATTGTACAACTTGTTTCTGAATTTCAACTGTCCACACGAAAAAGTAGGTCTGCCCATAAGACCAAATTCTCATGTTAAGAAAAAATAATATTCATGCTGGTTTTTTAGCATGTCACATGAAGGAAACAAAAGTTTTTTAAAGAATAATTTGTCAAAAAATGACCGCCTGCGTGGCAATTTTACTATTTTGACATTTTATAAAAATGTAATGTTTGAAAAAAGTGTATGCACTTTCTCATTATTTTATTATCTTACCACTCCGGTTATCTCTGGTGCGAAGAAAAATGCAAACCTAGTAAAAAAAGTAATTTAAACGTTGCATGCGAAACCGACACTTATATTAAAGTAACAAAAGACAAATTGTATTAAGGATCGTGTCTTTTTAACGTAATCTTTTCTGTCGAGAGAAGAATATACTATAAAAAGGGAATGGAAAGAATCCTCTTAAATAATAATGAAATAAATTGGACAGTTGGATGGACGGACGTGCTTTCTCAAAAAGTGCGAATAAGAACCATATAAATTCTCGGATGTAACTGCAGTAGTGACAATGTTGTATAATAATACAATATACGCAGCTGGGTAAGGATTTTGTCTAGTCAAATTTATGATGATTTACTCAAGTTCCAGTAATGAATCATTTTAACACATAATTTTCTCTCCTTTTTGACCTCTGCCCAGCCCAGAAATATATGGTCTTGTCAAATTCAACGGCACATTTTTTAGCACCTATAATTTATCTTTGCTTTTCTCACATGTGAGTTGGTGACCATACAAAGAAAATCGTGGTTGCTAAATGAATGATGCACTTGCAGACTTGAAAAATGTACATTGTTTTGAGTAGTCATGTAAAGCACGGCAGGAGCAGTGCAGGCCAATTTTTGTGATTATGTATGGGCCTTTTGTAATTACTTCATGGTCAAGCACTTCATTTTTACTCGGCAGCACCTTCTTTGTCATGCGCTTCATTTATTTACATCGTGAGCGACATCACCGTCATAACTCAGACAAAAAATTGCACCACATCATGCCTTATTTTTTTTAGTTTTCCTCAATTTTCTTTTCATTCACGGTGAACACTCCTTTCTTTGTGAAGTAATTGTGTACACATCTGGATACCTTGATTTCTCAAAATGGTGATGTATTGTTCTTTGTGGGATGACTAGAGAGTTATTTGCTTTATTAAGCAAAAAAATCTTTTCAATGATTTTAAGTGCTTTATGACATGTTTTTTTACTGCACTGATGTCAATTTCTAATTCTTAATGGACACAATAATTGACGAACTAGAATTTACGAGACTGAAGTTGTGCTGATTTTTATCATGTCGTGGTCACAGTCATGACTTAATTCATTTTCTCCTTTGCGTTGATGAAATGATTGCTATGTTATTTTTCTTGAGAGCAAAAAAAACTGAAAATAATGATAGACCTGTCCAGGTTTTTGGTTTGAAAAGAAGATGAAGCTTGGCGCGCATCTTCTTTTATTTTGTTTTATGAACACTTGATTAGATCCTTACTGCGTCGTGCGCAAAAATATATGTGCAGAGTTTATGATGACGGATTGCAATTACTGATTTCCTTACAAATCATATTTGGCAGGCGGTCTTGTAAGAAAAAACTTTTTTACGCGCGGACTGTAATTTATAATTGCACGCAACAATTTTAGTTTTTACGACAGCAAGATACCAGCACGAATGGTGGTGTGTTCACCAATGATTACGATTTTAGATTCTGATCGGCCTCGCCATGCGGGGGTACGCTGTGAGACAGGACGGTACCAAACCGAGCAAAGTATTTATATGGAAATTTAAAACAAAACGGCGAAGTAATTGTTTTGACCACATTCTTCATTCACAACCAAGTTGAAGAGCAACCAAGATCGAGTTTTTCTCGTAAGCTGCTGTGCAACCTTATCTCACATCGTCGTTGGTGTTCATTGACGGTCATCTGAGATAAGTGGCGGCGATTTGGTTAGTCCTGGCACTAAAAGCACCACACGCTCTTTTAATCATGGTCTCATTGTTTCATTAGATCATATCATACTGGCTAAATTCGTGATACAGCTGTCCCCTTAAAAACTCGCAGAGCAAATTGCTAACAAATTTTTTCTCGACTAAAGGAAAAAAATTGATTTGTGTGATGTGAAATAATAACGGGTTAGGCGTGCGTACCAAGTCAGAGATTACAGGAAAAAGTTGAATAGATTTAATAAAATTACTCTACAATGCCGCCAAAATGTTGACTGGTGAACTACTAAAGTTACTGTAGCATTACTTTAATTCCTCAAAAGGAATAAAAAAAATTGGCGTTATTTACTTTTACCATTCATTTCTTAATATTGAAATCTAAAAAATCAATTAGGAAGTGAGTCACAGCCGAAATCAATCAGTGTTATTTGTTCAGACTTGTAAGAACAAATGGAATAATAAGCTTTTACATTTCCAAATTAAAAAATTCACCTCCATTAGGATAATAACACAGCTAACCGAACCGAAACAGTTTCATAAAACATGCAACCAAAAAGAGAGTTGGGGGAACATTTTTTTGTTTCTAGCCTGACTGATTACAATGCTCACCAGCAACTGTCACCGACACTCAAATTACTCCATAAAATGACTCTCTTGTCGCAGTTAATAAGTTTTACGGCCAGCTTATTTATATCTGTCTGTTTTTACATCGTAAGCACAAAATGAAAGTAGAAAGGGTTAAAAAGCGAGCGAACTTGCATTCGCGATAAATATTCCCTTCATTTCGTACGCATTATCGCACATTGCATACGCAAGACAAACACAAAATTACGCACTTTTTTTTACAACCAAAGCCAGTCTTTTATTTATTTATGGCATGTTTTCTCGATGAATACACACGAGTGTAATTTTATGTGTGCTTGCTTTGTGCGTGGCTCAAACCAATAAAATCGACATAAGGCAATTAAACATCCGACTGATCCTACGGCATACAAACTACTCTGCTGATAATCTCGCCGTGTAAGCGTATTTTTTATTACACGCGTCCCGATTTTTTCTCTTGTCATTTACAAAGCAAAATATAAAAACCAGCTAAATTGTGTAGCCAAAAAAAAAGATCAAACGACGAAAAAAAAGAGTCGCCTTGATGTAAAAAACTTGGTTGGTTCAACTCTCTTATTTTGTAGTAAAAAAGCATATTGGAAGTTGCCATTTTGAACTGTTTCTCTTTACGGCTATTTATTTCATGCATCAGAGATAATTCCTTTTGCTAACACAATATATAATCTCCGCGTGAATTGAAAATGAAGGGAGACAAAATATCTGACATGGCGTATTATTATATGCGTACCTGTGATGTTGGAATGCATCGACAAAGGGAAAAGGTGTCATGTCTCGATGTCATTCGAACTTAAGAGTTAATTGAATTCTCGGATGGTAGAAAAAAAACCTTTTGTGAACTTTTTTGTTCATGATTTCATTTAGTTATAACGCACGTAAAAATTCACTTATACCCTCTGTGATCCTCTACGAGACAATATTTATGATGGTGATGAGATGAAAGATAGCTTTGAGAGTGTGTGCGTCTGAGCACTGAGTAGTGCGTACTGCGTAGATATTATGTGTAACTAACTTATTTGCATAGTCTGAGCTACATGGTTCGTTTCTCATCATCAGGATGAAATTACTACATCAACAAATCCAAAGCAAAAACTTAAAAGTTTTGTGCATACCGAAAACAGTGAAGAGAGGTTATAAGGATCTATAGTTTTACAAAATGGAAGAGAGGTGTGCTTTTTTCTGCTTCCAAAACAACACTCATCTAAGCAATGCGTGCATGCATGCGTAAGCGGATTGTTGAGACATTGAGAAAGAAAGAGGGGGATATGCATAGTAATCAAGTTAATAAAACATAAGAGCTGTTCCTTTTCTTCCTTTGCATATTGCATTATAAATTACACTTGCCAGCATAAAAAGTATATACATATGTATATAGTCGGCGGGTCGGTGTGTGCGTAAGGGTTGGGCACCTCTCTCTCTCTCTCAAACACACTCATTTCTGTCGACATCTTTTCAGATCGTTTTTCTCTGAGTTTCAAACTCAACTCACAATCAGCGTTATTTCTTCCTCGTTTACTTATGACTCTGTCAGGAGGAGGAGGAAGGAGCGTTCCTCATTTTCATATTATGTGTACTTAATTTTCACATGCCTTTTTAATAAAAAATGTGAAGACAATTTTATACGGGAACAAAGCGAAATTAACCCATAAAAGCAGAGTGTGGAGAAAAAAATAACGTTATATATTTTTCCTCTGTGTTTAAGCGAAGCATGAAGTGTGCAACAACTACTTATAGTGATATTGACAATATTTGGGTTATATTGTGGAGTGTGTTCCTATTTTATTCCTTCAAGATTCTCTGAATAATATTTTTGTATGCATAATACTTGTGACCGGAAGGCGTTTCGCGTCAATATTTTTCATCTGTCTCAAGAAGAATATACGCAGAAAAATGGTGAGAGGAGAAGTCAGTGCGTTTGTGGATGTGTGTGAGCGAGGATAGGCGAGAGATGAATTATTGTTTTCTTCTTCCTCTGACCCGTAGCTTTTCTTCGTTCTTTTTACTTTTGGGACAATTTACATTCATCGCACGTGCTCTGTGTTTTTGGATGGATGGATTACTAGCACACAAACATTACTACTATGTACTACACTTTTTTTTAGTTGGTGTGGTTCTCTCTGGCATCCTCGTGCTCATCAGTGTTCAATTCTCACTAGTTGTGACGATGGTGGTGCGGTGATGATGGTGCTTCTGCAAAAAAGGGTGATATTATTATTTTTTGAGTGAGAGAGAAAACTGTTCTTCCTAGAAGACAAGTGACTACAGTTAATATAATCTGAGAGAAGTTTTCATCATCATCATCACTGTCGTCATTATGCTCATCGGCGTAAGTGGTTTTTTAATCATTTTAATATTTTTTGTGGGCCGAAGAAAGGTCTCCAATGTCATTAGGTGTTTCAACCTTTGACTTGGAAAAGTAATAGTTTTTTTAATATATTTTGTATACATGTGTCTGTTGTCCTCGAGCCTTTTTGTTTTTATCAGGAGAATATGTTTAGAGTTGATTAGTGTGATGTTGATAAGTTGGTCAGAGGAATGTATTTAAAATGTAAAATGTGGGCTTGTAAGGCACAAGTGCACGCAGCCACGCGATAAATTTAAAAAGAGTAGGTTTTCCCTTTTGAACGCATTGAAATCTCGCGTGAACCTTGACTTGGGCTTGTATGTTCCAGAATGAATGGCAAAAATGGGCTCTCTAGAGAAAGAGACCAGGAAAAAAATGTACAAGTAAGTTGCTTGTAAACTCTCGTGCATATTAAAAAGGCCGCTAATGCATAAAAAATAAGGACAAGATTTTAATGCTTAACCTTACCTTGATGTTATGAAATCTCCTCGACATGAGGAATGAACACACCGCGCCGGAGGAATGCTTCATCATTTCTATCGTGGAAATGGAAAAGGAGAAATGTGTGAGCAGGAAAACGAAATAGATTTTCTGAGGGACTCACTGACTTGAGTGAAGTTTGAATGAGTGCCAGTTATTTCTGTTCTCCTTGTGCTACAATATTATACTGTTATTGTTAGCGTGGATTTTCATTAAGAAAGTTTTCTTCAGGAAAGTGGGCAAGTTTGTATGTAGGTAACCTCCAAGAGTAAGAGATAAGTTCTTTTGAAATGTGGACTGAAAGAAAAGAATTACGAGTGAAGTTTCGTGAGCGGGATGGAAAGCGTTTCGTCATCATTCATTTATTTATAAAGAGATGAAAATTAAATTGGACAAGGTAAACTTTACTTATGAGAATGAGGCAACGCACAAAATAACTACTTTACGCAGATACATCAGAGTAGTATATAAATATACTGATAATAATAAGACGAACCAAAATCAGAACAAGTTTATATATATAAACACTCGGTCATGTTAAATGGAGACATGGTATTCATGTCAGTGGAAGTTGCGGCGGTGTGTTTTCTAGGTTTACTTTTTACTCAGCGATTGACGTGTGGGCTGTGTACTAATGGCATGTGTTTTGACACTCATTCCATTCATTTTCCAGCCCGTCAGTGAGACAATATAGAATAAAGTGTTTAGCGTTTGTGTAATAATACTTTTACACGTTTCAAAAGGACGTTTCTATATTATTCTGTCTTGTTAAAGAGTGTTGTGCTGCTCAACCTCCCTTATCCACTCTTTCCTTTTATTTACATAAATAAAAAGAGAGAATTTGAGGAGGATCAGCTATGAGAGAAAGATGTATTTTGAAAAAGATTGATAATAATTTGATTGGTAAAAAAATGTAGACATTCGCTCGCACATTCCTTTCCATTTTCCCTTCTTTGGTCTTATCTCTCAATTTTTAGAGTTGTTTGCTGTTCCTTTCATTATTCTTCTTATCTTGCATGTTCACGGACTCCGAAGACTATTTGCATTATATTCTCTATTTTTTTATATTGTTGCGTGTAAAGCATGCTGCCAACTTTTAGTTTTTAAATATGATGTCAATTAGCTTGCTTGCAGCGCACGTGCACAAATTATTATGCAATTGGCGAGGTAGTTGTAGCTAAGAAGACTCTAATGTTCTTTTGCTCTATTATTTCACAGAATTCTTGATAAAAAAATATACGCATTATTATGTTTATTTTAGTTCCTATTTTTGAACAAGGCTAATGGAAAAAGGGAATTGTATCGTGTCATGTCGCGTCGATGTCGTGCGACCGATTTGAGTGGAAAAACTGAAAAGTGCGCCGTCTGATCACAAAGTTACAAAAAGATGATAATAAATGCATTAGTGCTAAGCTCAAAGCTCAAACTCTCCTGTACAAGACGGTTTGACGTTATTAGGTTCAGCACTCGGTTTGTCATCACGAGATCTCTTTCCCTCGCATTATAGCAGTAGGTCGTTGTTTGATTAGATTTCTTGGCAGCTGTCAGCTCTCTGCATGAACACAATTGTTGAATCGGTAGTAACCACTTTAATCATTTTTTTTCACTATGATCAATTGCACTATAAAAACTACATTTATTGGAAACGTTGCTGTTGGCAGTTTTCATGCAGATTCTGGGTTGATAAGATAGCCATTTTTTGCAACATGTAAAGTTCACTAAAAATAATGCGTCGCGTTTTCCCAAATTATGGTCGCATTATGTACGTAGTAGAACTAACTATTTTGGTGTACCTACGCAGGAAGAACAGATTTATCATATTCATTCATCGAAGAGATTATTATACAACGATGAAAAGCAAAGTGCTTGATGATGTCAGATTGAAAACGTTGTTTTATGGGAGGTGTGTTCAAAATCTCGGCTTGTGTCTGTCTACACACAACGCAATTATGTTTAATGACAGAACCATCAATTAAAACTGGGAAAGTGCAGAAAACACTCTTCCTCTTTTGTGCAAGGGAGAGCCAAAAACCTGATAAGATTAGCTTTTAAAATCCTATCTGTCTGAGAGCCTATAATTTAGTGATTTGCCTTGTCGGTGATAAGCTCACCACGTGAAAAGCCTGTGTAAAGAGCATTCTATTTGAGTCATTTTACAGGTAAATGATTTGATAAGCCTGGAAAAATTCGCATTGTGAAAACTGGTCAGAATCAGATTGTAGTATTTAGGTAATAGGTAACAAGTGGTTTCGGAAAAAAGTGCTCTACTGAATCGGTATTCAACCACTTATCTTTCACCTGACATTGCACCAAACTTGTAAAAACGGATTTAACATTTACTGCAACTTGCATCATCATCATCCTGTTTTTGGCAAATTGACTACCATTGATCACCTCTTTGAAGACAGGATAACCTGTGTGCGTTGTGAAAGTGGAAATGCAGTCATTACATTGTATTTGAGTTGGAAGACGATGATCAAGTGGAAATATCCTCCCAAACGTTCTGCTCATGCGACGGGATCAATTAACTCACATCTACTTCAGTGCATAGGTAATCCTCATTTGCGCGTGCATCTAATTAAAAACCTCTCCTGCGAGTCAAAAAAAATTAACAGGAGGTTGTACTTACGCTCAGCACAATATTTTTTTTTGCAGCAAACCGCAGTTTATCTTTAAGGTTGTTGCGAGTGAGCATAATGTGTATAAAGCCAGTAATTAGTTGTAAGAGGTTCCTCCTGTTAACGTGAACATAAATGTGACATTGTGTTATAAGAAGGTTGTACCATGTTTAATAGGCTAACAGGTTGCAAGTCAATGTGACCAATAATCCTGGGTGGTTTTACAGTACTTTTATTACCATTATTACTGCAATTATCTGAAATCCATTTTCTCACTTTCCTCTAACAGGGAATATTTTAATTGTGCGAGTTCTAAGTAATTCCTCTCTGCACAGTTTGTAGTCTGTCGTCGTCACTGAATGTGGGATAGTACCTACATATATAGCTTCTCCTTTCCGTTCTTTTGAGAAATACCGTCTCGTATTATTCTAGAAATCTGATTTACATCTCATTTGATTACTATCAATTATTATTTTCCTATTAAAATTTTTTATTTATATAGCTTTAATTTTTATCAAGTAAATTAACTTGTGATTTATCTTTTTTTCGCGATTTTCCTTTTTTGCATTTTTTTGATACACGCATTACTCCACGTAATACACGTACATTGAATCTCTTAATGTAAGCAAGAAAAGAAACAAACTAGCCTTACGTGAAACGTGAAAGTATAAGTCATGTTCAATAAAGGATCGAGACCAGTCAACCAGATTTTAAATGGTTTTCAATTTTACACATCCTTCCTGTTGGTGAGTGAGCAAGCAATATTCAAAGCGTAAGTTTTATTTCGCGATCAAGTGGCAGTGAGCAATTTTGATTTTTGAGACAAGCGACTTATTTAATAATGCGCGTTTCGAGAAAGTTGAGTGTTGGTAATTAAAGGAAGCCAGTAAATAAAAAATTGTGACAGCATCTGAGACAAATTATGCGCGCTGGTTTAATGATATGCAAAACGTATGTATGTGGGTAGAAGCATAGGTATATCACCAATGACTGAGTTGGCAATCCCATCCTCATCTTCATGGTATTAGAAACTGTTACTTCACAAGGAAGGACGTAACATTTTGAAAAATTGAACATTTTACATTGTCACTTGAGATTCTACCCAGCCCATATAATATGTACCTACCTTAACTGGTGATTATAGATTATGGCGGTGGCATACGTACTTACATATAGCTCTCCAAAGATAGGTTATACTCAGGCAATAAACCTTTATTGGTTACAGGGACGTATGCATGAAGCTCGTTTGCCTGATTGCTTTCGCGTATGTAGTTCATCATAGCAATTTTCCATTATGTCGTTAATAGTGGCTACCGTTTTCTTAATGGAGAATTAATTTAGATTTCATGTTGAAGATGACAAAAGGATTTACACATGTGTGAGTAGGTAAAGGTAAAACTACATATTATCAATTATGAACGCATACCGAGGCAGCTACGTAGGCATTGTATTTATTTCTCTGAATTTATCATCGCTCGCCTTTCATGAGTCCTGCAAACGTGAAGTGTGTGCAGTAGTAATAATAATGTGAAGAATGGAATCACGGGACAACATAATTTTCTAAGACAGATCTTCTGTCCCTTTCTGCATATTTCACAAAGAGTTAATAAACTTGTTGGCAAGAATGAAAGAATGTTGTGTGTGTGCAAGCAATCCTGCGTATCATAATTCATTATAAAAAATAAACATAATAGCTCGTGCAACCACTCTCGCACCTACTGTGCGGGTGCCAGAAAAGAGACGAGAGAGAAGGAGAAAAAAAATCTGCAAAGTACCCTTGTAAAACATTTCGTTTTTAGTGTAGAATATCTGGTGGTTGCGTAATGGCCATTTTTTTCTCTTTGGCTTGTTCACAGACTTACTCTTTTGTGGCACTGACCGCCGTCATAAATAATAATAATTTTTGAAAATTGTTTTTTGTATGTTGATTCCGCAGGGACGACGAAGTGACATTTATTATACCGCTTCCAATTGGGATAGTGATGGGGACAGTAATGAGCCGTTGAGGAAGTGCCCAAAATTTGACGACGACAGTGACTGTCAATTGGATGAGCACACTGTTCCCAGCAACATCTCGGTTGAGACGTGCTCTGAGGAGGATTTCATTTCCTCAGGAGACTTGAGCAATTTTTCACAAGAAGTCGGAAACACGAAAGTGTTGAAACTGAATCAGCAGCAGAGCGAGGAGCATTTTGTTGTCGCGAACGGGTTTGCCCTGCATACCATTCCTTTTTCGGAGGAACAGTATAATCTTCATCACCAACAGGGTTTGAGGAACGGCAGCATTATTAGTAATCACGGACAATTGACAGAACAAGTTGTTCCCGGCCCATCCAGTTGCTCGGTGTCACAACAAGATCCAGTGTTGTTGCTCAATCAGCATCAACAAGACCAGAAGCAACGGAAGGGATCTCGAGAACAACAGGAGTGTGAACAACTCGGGAGCGTCGTAAGTGTCACTTTGAATGAAGTGGACTGTGACATGGGACAAAGTCATGATTCGGAAAACGTCTTCTCGCAGTCGGTAAGCGTAACACATTCATGCATTATTGCCACCACGAGCATTTCATTACCATTTTACCAGTTTGTTGTCTCCACACCACTGAAAGAATGCCAATGTGCATATTTATCTTAGCCACTAAATTATTAAACCATCTCTTCCTTTTTTAGACCTGATAAATTAAGCAAGGAAAAACGTGAGAGAATGTTATTATTATTTGTTGTTATGTCAGGATTGAGTGAAGTGGAAACTGTGAGTGTGTGCAGATATGTAACCAGGCACAGGCAATGTGTAGGAGAAGGAGACTTTTTTTTCTTCATTTCCATCTAATGATGGCAGTTTGTCAACTCATTCAATTCCACGCATCTTGATTACATCTTTCCTCGTCATCATCTTCATCTTGCATCAATTTGGTGGAGAG
>JAHZNF010003142.1:0-15026 GCA_027744215.1 Troglopedetes dispersus | reverse complement strand
TTTGCCGACAATATCAACAAAAATCTTTTCATTGTTAGTAAAAATCAGGATCTAAAAACAGTGCAGCCAGCGGTTTATATTTTTTTGTGTGTTTATTATTTTTTTGCGCTGTGCACTGACATTCACACAAGAAAAAAATATAAGAAACAGTCTTACAAAAGATATTTTTTACACACACACGCATAAATCTTCCTTCCTTCATTCGTATACATTATTTTTTTGTGTCTCGAGGTTTTCTCCTTCCTCCTTCGGTTCGATTGATACAATACCAAGGACGGAAACAAGGGAGAAGACAAAATTCTGGGAAGGAAAAAAAATCTAATGCAATAATCATAATAGAACTCAGAGAAGGAAACTAATGCAGAAGGAAGAGAATATATATTTTTCTCGTATTGTTCTCTTTCGAACTTGGTAAAATATATTTTTGCCTTGTGTACATGTGCCCTTGTTGTTTTGGAGGAGGAGAAGACTTTCCTCAAAATATAATATTGTCCTGGATCTCCTTATCTTTGTTTGTTCCACTGGCGACGAGCTGAAAAAGCTTTATTGAACAATTGAGGGGAAAATAGTGATCTGTGGAGCAGCAGCAGCAGCGGTGCAACATAATACAATATTTTTTTGGGAGAAATAAATGCTCACGGCGAAACAAGAAGGAAACAAAAAAAGTTTGTGTGTGTATGTTTTTTTGTTTACTGATTTCATTCCACGAGAGCGATACACGATCATATGAAAGAAGGAGACAAGAGAGAAGAAAAACGAAATTAAATAGTTTTTCTTGTGTGTGAGCAAAAAAGAGATAGACACAGCATTTTGAGACAAGAAGAAGTATATATAGTTCTTATATAAAGAAATCACAAGTTTGTTTTTCCTCTCTCTCTCTTCAAAGAAGAAGAAAAAAAAGTGTGCACGTTTTGTCTGTTTGTTGTTCTGTGTTCAATTTAGATAGATTGTGCAAGAGCAAAAAAAGAGAGAATAGGAAACTGCAACTTCCGGAGAGGAGGAAGTGTACAAGCAACACAAAAATATATTCCCGAAAGATTTCGATTCATATTAGAAATCTCAGTGAGCTTAGCTCGTTTTACAATAAAACGTAACTTAAAACACATTCTTCAAGGAATTTCCTTGCACCACCAGCATTAGTTGCAGTATTTTCGGGTAATAAAAAATCATCCTAGAAAAAGCCGAATTCGGGTGCAGTTCAGAAAGTAAATAACAATCATTGAATAATCGAGAGCAAAATGTGCACAATCAACATTTTATTGGATTTTCTCTCTCTTTCGGTGCATCTCTCCAGTTCCGCTCCACGAAAATAAGCTTCTCTCATTCTCTCTCAAAAGAGATACATTTGTGTATACACATTTTTTTTCTAAAAGAGTGCAGTAATAACAGTATAATTCTCCCCACCTCCTTCTTTTTTTAGGAGATCTTTTTACAACCAAAAAAGTTCTCATCAAGCTTTTCCTCCTCATCATCATCATTAAAATCCTTAAAATTCAAAGGACACGCCGACTTCTCATTTTCCTCCTTCCGGCTTTCAACGCAGTAAAAGGAAGATTTTTTTTCGCTAATGAGCCGCGAATCCCAAACTTTTTTGAACTTCCATTAAGGAAAAAAAACTTTTTTAAAGGAGAAAATGAACATTTCATCTCATTAATTACAGGATCAAGGAACCAGCAGCAATAGGAATTAATGTGCGCGGGAGTTTTTCATTAAATTTTCAAAATTACTTTTTAATGCAATTACCCCTGCAACTGCTTCAAAATCAGAACAAATATATACCAAAGTTGACACATTCCTAGAAAAGCAACATTCATTAATTGAATCAAATTCGATTAAAATAATCCTTTACAAAAATCTTATCTGCAACAAGAAAAAATGCAGTGGACTTGGTAAACAAAAAAAGTAAACCAAACAATCCGAATTTTTTCCCTTGTTTGCTTTTGTGTGGACAAGAAAGTGCAAAAGGATCGATTCCACACAACTTTTCACCATAAATCCTCATCATAGGAGGACCACGACGTCTCAACACGTGCGACAAAAAAACAAACAAAAAAAGTGACAGAAAAAAAACAGTAGCATTTGGCAGCAGCAAGCAAGCGTCACATTGGTGAAGTGGGAACATGTAATGACATAAGCGAGAGGGGAAAATATATACATTCTATAAGTTTCACTTTGATACAATTTTTTTGGTGGAGAGTAGTAGTATATTATATTCCATTCATTCATGTGTCACCTCGTTCTCGCTACATTTCCCAACTTTTTTTATGACCATCTCGTCTCTCTCAAAAAAATAAAGTCTGTTGTGTTATTTGTGTGCCTCAGTCTTGTACGTGCTTGGATGTGAGTTAGTGTGTGTTATATTTTTTTTGGGTAAAGTTTTGACAAGTGAGCAAGTGGCCGTGACTGCTTCAAAGTCGAGAAGAGAGCAAAAGACACATTTCCACATGAAAACAGTATAACTCATAGAATAAAAAAAAAACTACACGAGTTATATTCTGTGTACAACACGAGTTTCAACTTTATTATCAAAGTAAGTAAGTAATTTTTTTTTCTTCATCTTGTAAGAAAAATCATATTTAGTCACATAAGCTAAAGATAAGATAAAGTTATATGTGTGTGAGAAGTGAGAGAATTATAGAGCAAAAATACACACAATTCTTGTGTGAAAGAAATGACAGGAATGAGAAGGGGAAGGAACAGAGTAGAAAGAAGGCTTGACAGATTTTTTTCCCTCAAAGTTGAGTTGAAAAGTTCTCTTCTTGTTGTCAGATTTTTTTTTGTACACTTCCTAAAAATTTCATGTTTCTCATCGCCTCCAGCTCGTATAAATTCCCAGTTTGAAGTCAGAAGAAAGATAACTGTGACTACCTATCCCCCATTCATTCTTGTGCTCATCTTTTTCTGGATATGCTTTACTTTGTTCCATGCTGGCATAAACAATTTAACAAGAAATTCAAAAAATTATTGGGGATGTGTGAAACACAAGAAATTTTTTTTCTGGCACTTCCTCGTCAAAACTATTTTTTTTTGCACCAACACCTCCGAAAATTTATCATAATCGTCATCATCTCTTTCAGTCGGTTTTGGAATTGAAGCGTGTTTAGAATCCATAAGATTTCACTTTTTTTCGCTATTTTTCAACGTTCACGGAACCCAGTGAAAATATTTAATGTTTGAAGGTGGAAACATCTGGAACTGTCCGACCGTCAAAGGAGAGGCAGATGCGCAATTGTCAGAATGTATAAATTCCACCTAAGAAAGAAAAATATTTCAGAAAAAAAGTAAAAGTTTTCTGAAAATTTTGTGTCCACTGAACCGACTAAAAAGTATTTCTGAAGATTTCTTTATTTTCCCCAAAAAATATCCAACTTCTGAAAACCCAGATCTTTCCAAAAAGTGACAACAACTCAGAATCTTCAGATAAGCATCAACTCCCAAATAAACCAGCTTAAGGGGACCAACCAAACTTTGCTTTAAAAAACGATTTCAACTCAAATCTTTTTTATTCGAAGAAGAAAAGTATTGAAGACTTTTTTATGTACTTCTTGTATGAATTATCACTTTTTTGTTCAGAAGTCAGGCTCCTACTTATTTTTCAGGACAGCCATGTCTGATAATATACTCTCATCTCATCAAAGTCTTTTTGCTGAATCCGTTCATCACTCCAATATGGACTAAGAAGCATCATCATCTTCGTCATAAAAGGAGATTCCAGTTGATTGATAAAACATGAACACGAAATAAAAACCTATTTTTGGTCATATTTCATCCTTCATCATTTCTGGTTCTGGTTCTGAACACATCATAAAATTTTACGGACACACACAAGTATACTCTTAAGTAAATACATTTCTGATGAATGAAGGAGTCTCATTGCTTTAAAAGCAATTGCGAGTCTATTTTTTTCCGCACACCACAGCTCATTTCACATGATAAATAAATGTGAAGTAAAAAGTGTGCACACGAATTACATTACTAGAAAATGGAGAGCGTGGTCGGTAAATTGTCATAAATATATTTATACTTTTTGTGGACGCGTGCAGCCCATTTTTGTGGCATTACACTATTTTTTTATGAACACACTCCTTGGAATGGATAAGCAAGCCTTTCTCCAGAGAAGAAAAAAAGGAGACACCAACATTGCCCGTTTTTACTGACACTTGACAAAACTGTGTCCATATTTCTCGCTCTTTTCGGGGAAGATGCTCCACCGCCTCCGCCGCGACAGAAATAAATACTGGGAAGATGGAGAAAGGTATACTATTATTTTGCAGAGTGGATTCGTCTCTCCCAACAACAAAAAAATAATAATAACAATTGTTGTTGCGTAAATGCCATTTTTATATCCTCTTCTCCATTCAAAATAGTAGACACACACATACACACTTATTACACTTCTGAGAAGATGGAGGAGGTTTCGGTTGCAGGAGAAAATGGGAAAGTTTCGTGCATTGAATAAAATATTTCGTTTCCCACATTTTTACAATTCTTCCTCCGTTTCTCGAAAGAAAGAAAAAAAAGTGAGCCAAGTAAAACGGTTTTCCTTTCACTGTCACTCTTATTTTTTTGCGGGTTATCCCGAAAAAAAGGAGACGGAGCCCATTAATAAGCAAATGGAGGCAAGGGAAAAAGGTAAATAAATAGTGGAGCATGTCTTATCTATTTGGTTAACCTGAGCACATCTTCGGTTCATTTTTTTAGAAAAAGAAAACGAAGAACCAAATGCGGGTAATTCTTTTTTGGCAAAAAATATAGTCTCAACTGTCACTCCAAAGTTTCTCCTAACTCAATCATCTTCAGAGACGATTGATTTATACTGTTGCTAATTGAACGTGACAGAAAAGAGCAAGTGTTTTTTTTTGTAGTTGGAACTGTTCCATCAGTGCTTACCTGTCCCAAATAATCCTTTCTGCGAGGATATGTATTTATGGCTTTTAACTTTGTAAATGACGTAAGGAAAGAAGGAGAAGAATTGCTTTGTTGCTTTGCTCATCTTCATCTTATCGGCCAAAAAATAGAGTTGTAGATTGAGAGAAAACTTTTTTTTTCCAAAAACAATGTCATTACTAAGTAATATCTTGCACACGAGTCACGTCCCAAACAACACATTTGAACAATGTCTCCACTAAACTGAGAGGCAATTTTCAAACGAAAAGGAAAGTTACGGGGAAAAACAATTTTCAAACTTTAAAAAAACTCACAAGAAAAAAAAACAAAACCCAGACATTACTACATACATCTGTCTGGTAATATGTTCCCTTCAAAACAAAAAATAAATACTTATCGAGAGCAAAACTTGAGTTACCCAAAATATACCTTTTCCATTACACTTTTAAAAAAGTAGCCATAAACAACTCCGCTGAAGCAATAATAACACGACAAGGACAGTAAAAACAAAAGTTTTTGTTTGCTTCACATTAGCTTGAGAAATAAAACGTGATTTTTTGAGGAGGTAACAAAAACCATACAAAATGTATATTGAAACAAAAAAAATCTTCTTTTTAAGAATGTTAACCTCCGACATTTTTTTTCTTCAAAGATCCCCAAATTGAAGACGAAAGAAGGGGAAAAATTGGTTGTAAAAGTCAAAAATTGAGATGTGATCATCTGTCATCATAATATTTTCTCGGATGTAACATGTGCCGATAAGATATAGAGATTTTCCCTTGTTCACCTTACATTACTTTTATGCTTCAGGAAGAAAGTCACAAACAACAGTTTGGATCAATATTAGTATTATTATTGTACAAAAAAATTTTCCCTGTGAAAAAAAGCGAGAAAGAATTATGTGCTCTGCAGAACAAAAAAATAGGAGAAGCCGTCAAGATTTTATTTTTTCGAGGGGAGAAAGCTAAGAAAAAAAACAAAAAAAGTAGCTTAATATATTGTCTATCAGGATAAATGTGAATAGTCGAGATTTTTTTTGTTTCGATCACCCTTCGTTTTTTTTCTCGAGGATTTTTCGTTCTAAAAAAAAACAAAAAAAGTAGCTTAATATATTGTCTATCAGGATAAATGTGAATAGTCGAGATTTTTTTTGTTTCGATCACCCTTCGTTTTTTTTCTCGAGGATTTTTCGTTCCGGAAAAGCATCATAATATTTTTTCACACTATCGCGGTGCATCTCTCTCTCTCGAACATTGAACTTGTTTTTTTCCTGGATCAATGCATGGGTGCTTTTTTGCAGCTCCAACTCCAACTTGTATAAAAAAGACTGGAGAAAAAAAGATGCAGGAGTGTACCTGCAACACATGAGGGAAAATGGAGAAAATGAGAGTTGCACACAGAGAGTTCCGTGTTTTTTATATTATCGATAATGCGTCTGCTGCTCACAACATGATTTCCATCTTTCCCTCTCGGTATTATTGATTCTTTTTTTTCCCAGGAGCGGTATATGTAAAGTGTAGTAGTGATCTTAGAGGAGGTAAAAAAAACTGAGCAAACAGTTTGGCTAGAACATTCGGGTCGTTTAATAACCTAATATGGTGCAGTGTTGGGAGAGAATGATAAAAACAAAAAGAGAAAGAAGTACACATTCATGTATTTTTCTAATGCAAGGCAATATGTGCACCAAGAAAGACTAAAGGGATTTGTGACAATTTTTAAAAATCGATAAGCATAAAAAACCAACTGACAACAAGCTCTGATTAGCTTGTTCACGTGTTCCAACAAAAGTGACATGGAATAATTTGTGAGAGAATGACGTGCATCAAAAGTAAGAAACTTTATTTCTGCGACCCGCAACTCCCAACTTTGTTTTCCATGGACTCTTTTATTTTCCTCAAGAAATAATGTACTTTACCTTGTGAGATGCCTCCCCGTATTTTATTTTCTTTGCTGATAAACATCCCGGAAAAAAATATCTCTCTCACTTTGATGCTGACAGCTGAGCTGTAAGGAAAGTGTGAAAGAAGGAAATGACAGGCTTCGGTTTCAAAGTGGTAAATAAAGAAGAACGTGCGGAGAGAGAAAAAACTATATTATTTCTTCCCTCAAGCTTCTCTCTCCATCTTTCACGCCACTTCATCCAGCTCACTCACATCTTATCTGAAACTATAAAATTGTGTGAAGGCAGAGAGTAAAGGAAATGCCAAGAGAAGAAGAAGAAAAAAGGTTTTGAGCCGAAAAATAATATGACGTTTTCATGCCCTTTCCCGCTACATATTTTTCTCTCAAGTCAGAACTGTGTACATTTATTTTTGCGTGAATGAAAATCACAGGTCAAGCAAAAAAAGCTACTTACTTACTAAAAAGAAGGGAGCACACAACATTACTGTCTACCAAGTAGCTCCAAAAAATTTTTTATGTGTGTGCACATTTATTTTTTCCAAGTTACTGTCGCTCAACGTAGCATAAAAATATTTTTTCTATAAGCTTCTTTTTTTTTGAGCCAAAAACCATGTTATTTGTTTTGTTGCGTGCATGTATGTATGTGTGGATATGTTGGTTTTTTATACTTATCTGTCAGAAGAAGTTCATCTTTATGTGAGTCTGCACTGTTGAAGAACAAAGTTGACGTACACCCTCTCCTTTTCAGATTACATTTTTTTAGTCAGTTCTATCAATGTGAATATAATATTTTACTACATTTTATTTTTCGTCTTCTGTGCATAGATTTTGTTCACACACGAACGACTTGTCATCTCACTCTGAACAATGAGATGTGATAGGTGACGTCGTCCGCAGGAGAGATCTGTTTCAAGGATGGTTGCGGATTTTTTTACGTACCCAAAAAACATTCCTTTTTTGATAGCTCAATCTTGTTGAGTGATGATGCACGAGAAAAAACCGGAGCGAGAAGCAAGTTTTCTCTGCAATTCCTTGCAACTTATCATATCACATATCAGGGTGATATGATATGATATTAAAATTAATTGAAGTGAGTGTGTGCAGAGCTGGTTAGTCCTTATCTTTCTTGACGTGTGGACATGTATGAAAAAAATTCTTTTGTGGAGAAAAAATCAATATATTAACATTCTTCTTGCTTATCTGTGAGGTTATTATCATCCAAAGATACGTTTTACTTCAAGGAAGAAAAAAATTAAATGAAATGAAGCACAAGTTAAAAGCATTCTCGAAAATATGTAGTTGTAATCTGCTTTACTTCTTACAAATTACCTGGAATTACATTCATTGCAATTAATTCCCCTGTCAAAATCCACTCTCGGAAAGCAGAAATGAATAATAAAAAAATGCTTTCAAAAGTTTGTAGTACAACATTTCATTTGTCGGAAGAAGGAGAATGGTCAAAATTTATGCATTTATGACCCCGCACTTTATTGACTTCGCTGATAGCTCCGTATATCTTATTTTTTTCGAAAAAAAAACATTATACTTACTGACTTGTGCGTGGGTTGCTCTCAGCTCACACAGATAAGGCCACCGAAAAAATATATTTACATTATTGTGACCACATACAAAAGTTATGTTGTCTGAGCACTCTCTTCCATTTTTTGTTGAGTACATTTCTCCACTGAGCTTTTTTTTCAGGAGCTCGAGGCAACCAACTTATGCAACCGAGGATGCTGTAAGTTATACTTAAGTGGGCATGCCACTTATTTACTTTACCACAATCTAATCCAATGTTGCTGACAGGAGTCTTCGGGACTGTTAATACCACCAGAAAACAAAATTTGTTCAAGTAGTAAACTTGTGAGATACACCTTTTGACATTTCAATTTAAAAGTTTTTCTGAAGAGAGAGAGAGAGTACAGCACACTTTACTTTATCGGTTTGTGTGCGCAAAAAATAGTGAATGCATATTAGAGAAGGAGAGAAGAGAGCACAATTTATTATTATTTTTTTCTCCAAACTTTTTTTCCTTTCCAATAATGGATTATTGACAATCAAAGTTTCGGAAAAGACCATCATGTTCTTTTATGTTCACAACTTCTTTTTACAAGATTTCAGGCTCTTTGTGACAAAAAAAACACGAAAGTTTTATTTGTGTGGAGGACATGCTTTTTTTCACAAACCGCAATAATAATAATAATGATTATGGATGATGATGCTCCGTAAATGCGTAAGTACGTGTGCACACGTGTTATATACTTTTTTTTGCACGGACATCTCCGTAAATAGAGATTTAAAAAGGCAAAAAAATGACAGGGAACATCTTCAAGTTCGAGTGCAAATAGAAAAAGGAAACATTTTTTTTCAGTGGTTTTGAAAATCGGATTGCAAACTGGCTCCTTGTTTTACATGATCTTCCTCTTCAGCTGTTTTTCGAATCTTCCTTGTTAGACTAGCTGAGGTGAAGGGCTTTTTAACTTTCGGCGCTCAAGTTAAACATACATTGTTACATGAAGGTACAAACAGAAACTTTTACATTGTTTCTCAAAAGTGAGTTGGAAAGGTAAATAAAAGAAGTTTTTATGTATCTTTCTACCCTTTTCCTAGTTTCTTTTTACCACGTGTCTGTGTACTTAACATTCTTTTTTTTTCATGCAAAAAGGTCACGTATGCTAACTCAGAGGAGAATAAAAGAAATGTTACATATGTAAACTCCTTTGACATTCACAAGGAAGGAGCTTCCCAAACTTCAAACCATTATCGAGTATTTTTTTTGTAGGAAAAAAAGGTTCAAAGGAGAAATTCTGCATAACATTTATTCCAGTAGAAGCTTATTTGCATACAATAATAATATTACGTGACCTCAGATATTCTAGGTTGCGGTGGTCTGAAAAAAGTATATTTTATTTTCCAGTTTTATATTTTAGTTTCCAGACACTTTATTCAATATAATTTTTTTGTTCTGGTGGCCCTACCCTACCTTAATGTTTCGTAGTAAAAGTGTTTGGTGGATGATAAGAAGGCGCGATAAACCCACCTGAGAATTTGAATTTTTATCAGGGTTATCATCTCGTTTACAACCTGGTAAACTTCTACATAAAACTTACACACATACACACACCTCTACAAAAAGATCATAAATTTGTAACTTGTGTTCGTCTAGGTCACGGCCTGTCTGTCTTCATTCTTAGTTTGAAAAGGAAGCTTCATGATAACGCATAAAAGATTTACATAAAAATACGCTTTGGTAGAAGCCCAGTCCGGAAAAAAATAATACACACAAGATTATTCTTTCCATGCTCAACTTCATACTCAGACCTCCATTATCACAAAAAAACTTGTTCCGTGTGCTCACCATTATGATCATCAAATTCACTTTAATGTTCTCTATACAGTTATACACTTATCATGATCATCAGTCCAGTTCCACTTTTTCTGTGTGTGTAAAAAAGCGCACGTGAATGTGTGAAGGAGTAAAGCTTTGAGGATTTCTATTACATTTCTCCATGAAAAGAGCAGGTCACCTTTTTAGGAGCTTGAGAAGTTGAAGCTCATCATCAAGATTCTCTCCAGAGATATCCATAAACATTGAGAAGAAGAGGAGGAATGGAGATGTTTTGTGTTGAGGAAGGGAGCTACCATTCCATTATCTTTTTTTGTGTACACAATTTTCTGTTTTCACACTGGAACTCAAGCTCAAGCTGCTGATCTATATTCATGCTCGTTTGTCCTGATGAGTTTTACCCAAAAAGATGGAAATCCTCGGTTACTCACACTCTTTTGGCTTCACCTCTTCTCACCAGCTTTTGACTTTGCTAAAAAAACCTACTTTCCAAGGCAGTAGTGTGGAGCTAACGATAACAATGCAGCAATAAAAAAAGAAGGAGACACACAAGTTTAATTTTTTGGAGCAGACCCTTTGAACTTCCTTTGAACACTTTACTGTAGTGTGTCCATATTATATCCCAAGCTGTACTGGATCATATCCAGAAAGGCCCAAAGGGTACATTGCACACAAGAAATATGGCATCACGGTAAATTCGCTTTTGACCTTTTTTTGGCTGCATGGAGCGTACACCAATTTATACTTTGTGTTTACATTGTATGTATTTCTCCTCCTTCTTCTGTAATCTGAGTACATACAAATGCAAGTTCACGTCCGCTTTACTAAACAACAATCACTTTTATTTTTTTTTCGAGATATGTATATGCGATAAGCATGCTATGTGTGCAAGTTACGTGAGCACATGGAAATTTTTTTTTGTCGGGAGTTTTCCGCAATTTCTCGCTTCTCACTAAAATCTCTGAGCTGGATGCAGGGGGTCATCCGCATCCTTATATATACACATGGAGTTTTGTGAGCCATTCCTTTTTTCCCGAAAGTGTCCGTAACGAGTTTGCTTCCTTGTTCTGAAAAATATATCTGGTCACTGCAGCAAATGTGGATGCAGCTGTGATGCTTGCTTTCTTGCTTGCTGCAGTCATTTCGAAGACGCAAGGTCACCTCCTAATAACGAACACAAAAAAGAAGGTGGAGATCCTTTCTTTTCAGTCTTTGACCGTGAGTGAGTGACGTTTTCTTCTTGGGTTAATTTTTTTCTTGTATGTAGCCAAAGTATCTTTTTAACAAGGAGATGGTTTACTTTACTTTTTGTGGTGGTGGAGCTGTTGAAGCGTTCTTTTATTTCATGAGATTTTGGTTCTCGTGTGCAATAAGTTTTATCATGATATGCGTGCAATGAAAAAATTGCCCAATTTCTTCGGATTCAAAAGGAAAAACTTGGCTGGTTGGGGAGGGAGTATATATTCGATCGTTATTTGTTTGACTTCAAATTTTTCTTCTTCAGTTGTGGGCCGCCCTACTGCGTCCTGTGTGCAAAGGTTCACATTTCTATTTACTTGCACCAAACCTAAAAGAAAAAAAATGTAGTGACCCTTGTGATTTCTATGTAAAAAGGATGATGTGGGGAAAAATTATACATATATTTTTTTACTCTTTTATTCATCATCCCAGATATAAGCATTCCACATTGATAAAGTGTAAGGATGCACCACACCATTATGGAAATATAATATTCATTACTGCACACAATAGCGTGCACACCATTTGAAATCTCTGCAGTGCATTTTCTGAGGACGTCCAACCTAAGATCCCCTTTCAAGGGACTCTTGTTTATTTCGGTTGGGTAATCTTCAATTTCTTTTCGATTCTCCTTCAATACGTTCCGTAAATAAGTCTTTGTGGGCACTGTGATTCTGGAGCAAACACGGACTTGGAGCAGCACACATTCAAACCTTCTCTCGTGTCAGTTCTCAGTTGCTGGTGCGGTAGTGGTTTGTGCGGCTGCCGCTGATCTGATGATATTATGGTGGTCTCTTGGTCGTGTCGTCCCCTTTTTCATTGTCGTTCGTAGAACCATTCTCTGGAAATTTTGTAAAGTGGAGCATAAAAAAGGAAGAAAGATGCATCTTCTACTATGCACACAATTGAACCGAATCGTATACCTAAAATTCACACAAGGAAAAAAAATTATACCTCCAACTTTATGGACCATTCCTCCATGAAAAAAATATATTTTCTCGAATTTCATCGTCTCGCTGGATCTGAAAAGAGGAGAAGAAAAAGGACACGAGAAAAAAATAAGATGAATTGGAGACGAAGGATATTTATGAAAATGGTGCTCCTGTGTATTATTGTACAATATTTTTTATCGTTTCACCTTCTGTAAAAAATCTACGTACTTCTTATGCTCACATGCCCAACAACAAAAGAATATGTCTCCAGAAAAAGAAATGGAATCTTAACTGCGTGATTTTACACGGAGACTACTTACTACTGCTATGCATAGAAAAACATTTTCTTTTGTGTGTGTATTTTTGATAATCATTAAATTGTGATCCTCGTTCAAATGTCTCCAGCAAGTCGCCACACCAGCTTATCAGCAACTACTTCCACGGAATAAAGCTCGTTTTCTTCTAAAGAGATCTGCTCTCTTCTTCTTTTTTTGCAAAAAAAAAACGAAAACAATTTTAGCTCACTGTTCAGTTTTGTGCTAGCTGACTCACGAGCACAACAAAACAACTCCATAAAACGAACTAGAAAACGAAATAGCAAAGACTCATCTTACATTAACATAATAATGGCGACAGCAAAGAATAAAAAATGTTGTAGAGTGTGTGCGTAAATGTGAATACACAGGACACAAATAACGACCATTGGAGACTCCTCTCATTTCTTTGTGAATCCACGCATGCATGTATTATTACCACCACCACCAGTTTTCCATTGTTGCTGTGTGAGTGTGTGCGGACTCTGCTCCAGTTTTTTTTATTTATTTCGGGTAAATATAGCAGCTTGCCTTGCCATGCTTACAAAACAAGAAAAGAAGGATAATAATACTCTGCGACAAACTATACCCCAAGCTTTAAAAAGTAGACTGTTCTGCGACGACGACGACCCACACGCCCACTTTTTACATGCTTTATTATTACCTTAGCGCAGCTCAGAGCAAACACTTTCAGTTTTCGTCTAGTTATCATTGTCTCGTTAAGACTGAACAGATGAGCAGGAAGGAATAAGGATGGAATGGAAACGTGTTGCAGAAAGATTAACATGAACTAATTTTATTTTTTGGGGGAAAGGCAAATAGCACACCACAAAGGTAAAAATGACAGGAACAGATCATAGTTGAGAGAGTGAGCTAGTTAACAAGCATCCAGAAAAATATTATTGCACACATGTGTGTGTGTGTGTTTATATTTATGGTACAATTTTTTTTGGGAGAAACTGCAAAGCTGTTCGACAAAGTAGGTATGGGAGTCCATTATGGTTATTATTATTATCCTAATCATTGTGTGTTGCAGACATGCATGGCCGAATAAAAAAGGGAAAAATTACATTTTCCTTCCACTCTCCACTTTGGTGCATGTTATCATTATTTTTGTGTCTTGTTTCGCCAATGTGTTTCATTCATGGAGCACACATTTCTCCTCTGTGGCCATAATACAAGCAGTTTCACAGTGTCATTAAAAAGAGCAGAAATGACACCAGTAAACAGGGCCATTTATTCCTGTTATGAGCTTGTTCCCGGCACAGAGTTATTTTCGGGTTGAGTGATCTGTTTAGTGGTGATTTTTTTAGAATAAAAAATATAGGTATTGGGATTTGTGGTAAGAAAGAGATTGTTGTAGCTGGTATCTTTATGACACTCACTTTTTTGCAAAAAAGGAGAGTCGTTAGATTGCCAAATCGGAAGATGAAGCCATTTTCTTCAGAAGCCTCCTTTTTTTGGAGGAGCGAACATTTTGTGAAAGACGTTTTGTGTTTTTGTTGTTCTTCACTGACAACAAGGTGACAACGAAATATATGTATGTATGGGTGTTTTAGTAGTGGTGATTTGTGGACACATGTCCATTTACGATAACCAGCACTCATTTTGATCAGCCATGAAAGTATGGTGAACGGTCGTTCAATACTACTACCTTGCTGTGGACAATAAAGTCGATTGAAATGATGAGGAAAAGAATTAAGTTTCTTCTTCAGCATTTATTTGGTCACGTGTAATTCGATATATAAAGACACTCTGAAAGGAGCAAGTAGGTAGATGAACTTATCATGTTTCTTTCTCCTTTTTTCTTGCAATACATGATTTTTTCTCTCTCTCAATTTTTTTGCAAGTCGGTTCTTTCGTTTGCCTATTAAGTGTCATCTTTTTTTGAACCACCTCCGAAATGGTGAAAACGTGACAATGAAATATGTTTAGAAAGTTGTCAGCCAATGGATTGTGTATCAGTGTTTAGTTTTGGAAATCGTAAAAAATTAGATCATGTTTCACGTCAACTTTCGTTTCTGGAACTCGCTGCAACTCAAATTTATAGAAGTTGATAATTGTCGCATAATGCTAATGCTGGTGGAACTGATGTACACATGAAAAAAATTGCATAAAAAATTATTTCACAAGCTAAATCACTCGTGATTTAGCATGAGCGAAATCTACTCCAACATTTCGATATTCTCCTTCCAAGGAAAGTTATTTTCGAAAAAAAACCGGGAATAAAAAAACTAAAAAGCAGACTTTATACATCTTTGTGCACTCAAATCATTACTTGTTACCATCCACCGAACCCGCACCATGATCATCATCGTTCTGAATATTGTACACACACGGAAACGAAGCGTATATAAATGAAAGATGAAAGGGAAGGAGTACAAAAGGAAAAAAGCGAAGAGCACA